>JAOWBW010000924.1:525877-766340 GCA_026119855.1 Campanula takesimana
GGGCGGTTTTGAAGAATGATCTTGATGGGCGGTTTCATCAAACATGCAAACTGCAGTTTGATGAAAACGAAGGGCTCATGCTGGCGGTCTCAAGATGACGGCTTGAAGCACTAAACCGCTAATGATACAACCGAACTATACTCAGCCTAGACAACAAAAAAAAACTAGAAATGGACTTATCTAAAAATTAAAGTAGAACTTCATTACATGCGGTCCTAAAGTCCATAAAAAGACACGTGGCATGGATCAATCAAATTAAGGTGGGTGAACTAACAATGAATCCTAACAATCTCCCCCTATTTGATTGATGCCATTACCACACTATGATAATAGAAAACATTGTACTTGGTAAGAACATGTCAGAAATAAATTTCATGAAATTGCATGTCCCAAGTCAATGCACACACTATGCTAGATCATAGATTTCTAATCTATCAAAAACAAAGGAAATAAAGAAAAGATAGAAAAGAAATACATTCAGATGCATAAAAGATGATATGATTTTGAGGATCAGAAATGCATGTTTAAACTGAATGTTTAAAACATAATGCACTAAAAAGTATTTTCATGATGAATGTAGTGCATGAGGTTTTAAGAAATACAAGCATTGTTTCACAAACAAGCAGTTTGAATAAACAAAGTTTTGGAAACAGAATGCTATGTAGTCATTCTCATTATAATTCAATCATAAAGGATAGTAACTTACAATGTATGAATTACAAGAGACATCAAAAAAGAAAGACTAAGAAAGAAATCTAGTCTACTTCATCTGCAACAGAACCCCTTGCAGCAGCAGCATCATCTGCGGTTTTGGTTCTGAACGGTTTGAGCGTCTTGAGCAGCTTGTTCTTCTGCAACTTGAGCATCAACAGCGGGGGCGGTTTGATCAACATTTCTAGAACCGGATCCACGGGTGGCTTCAAAAACAAAGTCAGCTGCACGAAGCCGAACTTCAGTCGGTTCACCAATCTTCAATTCAATTGCAGCGGCTTGTTTGACAAGTTTCCCGGTTCTATGCAGGATAAGTTCTGAAGAATCAAGTGCATGCTGAGCCAGAATGTCAAGTTTCTCAACAACAGATTGAAGTGATGCATCAACGGCTTGAAACTTTAAGTTGCAAAGATCATTGTTGGTTCTGACAAGATCTTGAAGAGCCAGTTGATTTTCCAAGATTAAGTTCAGTCTCTCATCTAGCTGTTGTTGTCTTGACCTATCATCAAATCTCTCATTCACTCTCTCCCCCTTAATGGCATCAAGATCAGATTGTAAAGTGAGGAGATGAGTGTCAAACCGAGAAGCGGCGGTTTGCTGATGAACTTGAATGTTCCTAACCGCATCTATTAAATCAGCGGTCGTAGCATGAAAGGGTAGAATTGGATAGGAAGGAATTGAATAAGGCGGTTCATCAGAAGGAGTATAGTCAGGGATGTGCTCATCACTGGAATTATCATCATCAGAAATTTGGATGGCATCATCAGATGATGGGATGAGGAAGGCATTTTGGCTTTGCCTTTCAAAAGAATGTGTGCCTCTTCTAAAGTTTCACCCATAGAGATCCTAAGGGCGGTTTCAAGCTCAATGGGATCAAAGTGAGGAAAAGAACGAACAGGGATAATTGCAGTTTGAGGAGGGGAAGGAGGAAGAAGAGGAAATCTCAAATAATCATCATTCAGAAGAATGGAAGGGGAAGGCACAAATCTCCAATTCAACATAGGAGGATAAGCTCTAGCAGTTAATTTTAGAAAGAATTGACTAGCAAGAGTGGGATCCAAGAGTACCTGATCGGCAATCTCACCCATCAATTTTTCTGCAACTGAAAGAATTAATTTTTCAACTGCGGCTTCCATCTCATCCTTGGGAAAAATAGCATAGGGTTAGGGCGGCCAGCCTTCAAGAATCTTGCTTCGGCTTTGGCGGCGGCACGAGCATGGGCTCCAGCTCTTCTTTCCTAGAGGTTTCAGTCTTGAACCGCTTCAGATATTTTGCTAAGTCAGCAGCATTCTTTCGTTTCTTTGTCTTCGGTTTAATGAATGAAACCGATGGCGGAGCAGATGGTGAAACTGAAGACTGAGCCATCGGTTGGACCGACGTAGAAACTGAAGGTTGAGCAGATGAAATAACTGGTGAAGGTTGAACCGCTGCAGCATATGGTAAGTCTGGAGATGAAGATGAGTATGTTCTGGGGAATCAAATCCAGCTTTCTTTTAGTGAAAGAGGAGAGACCTCAACCAACATTGGGTCAATACTGGCCTTCCTCATCTCAGCTCTTTCTCTTAGCTCTTTTGCAAATGCTCCTTCAAGTGGTGAGTGATCCCTTTTGTAGTCAGCCTCACTGAAGTCTATATCTCCTGGTGGCCCTGACTGCCAATGCTCCACATAATCACTTTTCTTCACCAACTTTCTCTTCTTCTTGGCGGTTGAACCTCAAGAACTTCATCTTCTTGCTCAGGTTCACCAAATGCCTTAGACATGTTAGTCTGCTCAGGCAATGCTGCAGCCTCAAACTCATCGGTTGCTCAGGCTGAACCACAATGGTAGATACAGCGGTTTGTTCAACTAGAACCGCATCCTCAGACACTTCGGTCTGCTCAGGATCGGTTTGGGAGGAGGGTTTGAGGTTTGGGAAGGCTTTGAAAATTTCAGCCAACTGTTCTTCAGAGAATTGAACAGAGGGCGGTTAGAAGTGGAAGTTTAGGAGGAGAAGGGATAGGAAGGAAAAGATGAGGTGAAGGGATAAGTTCTGGAATGGATTTAGCCTTGGCGGCTTTAAAGAGGCGGCATCCATAGCAAAATTAAAGGATTTCTCCACATTTTGATGTACTGGAGAGAGAGGTTTAACTTGAGGTTTGGGAATAGAGGGTTTAGAAGTGATAGGTTTTGAAAAAGTAGGAGATAGTCTGATGGGAAAAGAGGTTGAAGAAGATGAAGTTTTGATGTCGGTTTGGATAAGGGTTTAGGAGGCGGTTGGATAGGTTTGCTTTTGTAATAACTGAAGGGATTTGAGCAGTTCCCTTTCTCTTCCTTGGAGCAGCGGTTTCCTTGGGACGAGCCGCAGGTATAGACCGAACTGCAGGCTCCCCCTCAACCGCAGATTTCCCCCTCAGCCTGTACCGCGGTTTGAGCTAACTGACTTAACCCCAGTCGGTTTAGAGTGGCAGTTTGACCTTCATTTCTTAGCATCGTAGCATGGGCCTGATCAGCAATGGCACCAGCATACGGTTTCCCAGATTTGTTGAGCCGAGCCTCAGGAAATGGCCACGTTCGGCTTCAGGAAGAGGGTCCTCATTCCAAACTGTTTGAGCATACCGCCATCCAAAAGTTGTTCTGAAGGTATCAAGTTTTGACAATCCAAAGATAGATTTTTCACTTGGATCCAACCAATAGTCTTGTTTTCAGCCGAGAACTTGAAATGACAGTATCTTGATGCAAGAACTTTGTTAGCAACCTGCAATGAGGTTCTGACCTTGGATTTTCCAGCGGCTTTAGCAGCATGGAGGCGATTTAGAGCATTTATGATCTCCTTCATCACAACCTTGGGCCAGTGCAGTTTCTTCCCTTAAGAATAGCCACACAGTAAGCATACTGTTCACTTGTTAAATTGTTGTGGTTTCCATTCTTGCACATAACTCCAGAATCCACCAATTCACATAGGTGAGCCATCACCTCTCCAAAGTCCTTTTGGAGGAATTCTTGGTGGAGAAAGAATTTACTCCAATCAACTCCATTGTAGTATTGCTTAGAAGTTCCGGTTTTATCCCCATGACTCCAGAGTTCTCAAGACCAGCTAGAACTGCAATCTTGGAAGCGGTTAGGATCACTTCTTGCCACAGACGGTGGACTTGATAGCATCTTCAAACTTTATCTCTCCGGATTCCAGATCCCTTATCGGTTCTCCTCTTACATCTAGTAAGGCCAGCCTTTGTGGAGATCCCATTTTCAAATAATTCGGCGCGGATAATTGTAACGAACTGCGGTCATCCATAAGAAACAAAGGTAGCAGCTTTGCATCATTCAGCATTTGAGGAGCTTCCTTCCAACTGCATCTTTTTTAATTTCATCCACGAAGAATCCTAGAACCAGGAAAAAGTAGTGTTGAGGATCCTGAAAGATTTTCTTAGTTAGAAATAGCTTAAAGAATGATAGTTTGAATCTTAAGCAAACGGCGGTTTGATTAAGTCCTACAAACTATAACAAGGAAACCTAACAATGAAAAACATGCGGTTCAAGGAGAGCAAGGGTAAAAATGTAAAAACAAAGAATGAAGGAACAGTGAAGGAAAAACGAATCAAAGAGGGAAATTTTGAAAAAAGAGTTTGAATGCATGAAGAACACGAAGAACAGAGTATGAATATGCAAACAAAATCTTAACCAAAACGTGGAAAAATTATATCAAAATGATCACAAAGAGTAGATTCTAACAAAGTTCTAAATAAACTAAGACAAATAACAACACATGAACCCAGAATCTGCAAAATTTCGCAAGAACACCAAATAACCCAAAATGATTTTGCTCAAAATTGAACACAAACCTTAAAAAAAAGTAATCAAACAGTGTATATAAGTAAATGCGAGCCAAAACCAACCAAGAATTGAAGAAAAAGCATAAATGATCAAAGGAAGATGAACAAGCTTTTAAGCTTCAACAATGGCGGATAAATGAAGTATACTGAGTTAGGGTTCAGAATTTCATACCTATCAGGCTTCGATGGTTTGGACGATGTAGAAGAAGAAGCAAAGATCAATTGATTTCTTTGGTGCCATTAAAAATTTTGTTTAAGTAAGAGAATTTTGAGTAGAGAACAGAGAGAGAGAGATGAGTGCGTACAGAGGAGAGAGAAGGGGTTTTTGCTAAAAAGAGGTAAGAAGGTAAAAAGATATAAATTGAAAAATAGTTTGTCTTTTATACTCAATTAACCACCTCGGGTAGTGGAGCGGGCATGACGGCTGAAGGAAACTCAACCGTCAGTGTAACTGTCGATTCGCATTCAATGCGGCAGAGATAATTGCAAAAAATGTCCTTAATGAATGAAGTGACATAAAGTAGGGACTAAAATGCAATTTCATACCTGAGCGGTTTTGCGTAAACCGACTTACCTTTTCCTCATTATTCGTTTAGGTGAAACCGATATCTTCCAGATCTATCTTCGGTTTCAGTATAAAAACCGAAACCTTGCTTTGACAATTCGGTTTGGACAAAACTGAAATTATTCTACTTGACTCTTCGGTTTGAGTGGAATCTTTAACCGAACCATCTTGTTGCGGTTTTGTCGATTTAACCGCAAGCTATTTGCATTTTCTTAATAGAGCCAAAAAACATAATAAAAAAATTATTAGAACAAGAATAAATAGGCATGAATTATATTAAGTAAGTTCCAGCATACCCATTTCTCCTCGTAAATGAAAGAACCTAGAATTTTCAAGCGGTTGGTGAGAATATCTGCAATTTGATCGTCGGTTCCCACCTTGCTAGAAAAATGTTATTCTTTTCAACTATGATCTTTGAGGAAATGATATCTTATGTCAATGTGCTTGGTTTTACTAGGAAATGACTGTTTGGGCTGCTTCCAAGCTGGCATGCTTTACACTTTTCATCATGATGGTCAGCCACTTTGGGTAGTCCTTTACTAGACCATCCCTGTGCAGTTTTGCTAGATCAAGTGGCGAGAGCTTTGACCAAGTGGCTGAGCCGCTTATGAGCCTAAACCAGCTGCTTTCACTTATATTTTTGGCTACAAAAACAGAGGTCAGCAATAGAAACAATATTGCTTAAATCTATCATATAAACATCACCTGTTCTGTTGCCAGTCAGTAGAGTGACTTCAGAGGAAGCATCTTTGATATAACAGTTAGTTGAAGTAAAGTTGCAGTTCATTCCTTTGTCACAAAAATGAGATATGGAGAGAAGGTGTGCTTGAGTCCTTCTACTAGTGACACATTTTTAATAGTCACCTTTCCTCGTTTGATTGCTCCATATCCTACTGTTTCTCCTTTTTTGTTGTTACCAAACACTACTGGGGGACCTTTCATTGGATGAAACTGCAGAGTAGTTCGGAATCTCCAGTCATGTGTCGTGAGCATCCACTATCCAAATACCAGAGATCCTTCTTCTTCTTAGCGGTTCCAGCCATAAAACATGAAATCTGAAAAATAAACATGAAAGGTTTTGGTCCACCCTTATTCCTTGGGTCCTAGGGTTAGCAGCTTTTTGGGACCCACACTTGTTTGACCTTAGGATTTTTACGTCCCTTGGCATTGGGTGTGAATCTTAAAGACAATGACCAGCACTATGACCAAAATCAGCACAAATAGCACAATGAATAAATCCAGGTTTTGGTTGCGGTTTTACAAACCCTTTACTGACCTTGGTTTCTCATGTTTTACTGGGTCAGCGGTTTTGGCTTTAACAAAGATTACCTTCTTGAGCTCAACCTTCCTCTTAGGTGCGGCTTTAGGGAAAATGATAGGAATTTCCTTAAACCGACTAGGAGCGGTTTCATCACTCAATACTTCCTGGTTGCCTCAGCCGCTATGGATTTCTCTTTCCACTTTGAATCTCTCACAGTCTGGTTTTTAGGGTACTCAAAGAAATAATTTTGCATTTTAATTTCTTGTGTTGAGCCCTTTTTACCAGCATGATTAACCTTAGGAATTTCTTTGGTTTGTTCAGTAGGTTTCACACCACCTTCGGCACAGAGACAAGGACACTTACACCCATCATCGGTTTTAAACCCCAATCCACTTTTATCCGAAGTAGGAATTTGTGAATTTAGGATTTGTTCCACGGTGACACCAGACTTAGTCCATACATCGGTCATTTTTGGAGGTCATCCCTTTGTACGGTAAGATCATGGATTTGGGTGAGAAGTACCTCGGTTCTGTCCTTCAGATAGCGGTTTTCATCCACAATAGTAGATATCCCAGCAATTTGGAGCTTGAGATTTTCAATTTCCTCCTTGTGGGATTTACATACACGTTGGGATTCTTCAAGTTCCGCAGCCATTAGTTTATATGCCTTTTAAGTACAGTGTGTTGTTGACATATAATATTTGCACGTTCTAGTACCTGATCATCATGACTTTGGTCTGCTTGAACCTCGGGAGTGTAGTTTGGTGTTGTAGGAGCTCTGCTTGATCTAGCCTCAGGAGTCTTAGGTGAAACTAACTTCATTTGTTGTTTTGGCAGTGGAAGGATTTCGTCAATTTCAATTCTTTTTTCAAATCCCATGAGACAGAGATTAGCAGTTTCTTCATCATCACTTTCATCTGAGTCTGAACCCATCCATGTCAGCGGTTGATCTCCTTGGTCAGCTACCATTCCTCTTCTTTTCACGAATTTCTTGTTGAATGGTTTCTTTGCTGGTGCGGCTTCATACCTCGGTTTGGGACAACTTTAAGCAAAGTGACCTGGTTGTCTGCAGTTATAACAAACCAAGTCATCCCTAGTCTTGGGATCTGCAGTTTTGTTGAATCTGGTTGGAGGGACAAACTTTGCTGGGCCTTTGGATGGAAATTGAGATCTATTGTTTTTCCTGAACTTGGTGTATTTCTTCACATACAAAGCAAATTCTTCATCATCCATTTCATCAAAATCAACTTGAGTAGAACTTGAGGATTGTGATCCTACACTCTGAGCATACGAACTTTGAGGAGGAGTGTAGGATTGATGAGACTGCTGATAAGATTGATAAGATTGAGGATATGGTTGATGTGATTGAGGATAGGATTGGTGAGACTGTTGGTAATATTCAGAAGGTGCGGTTTGAGGACTATATCTAGGAACATTTTGGTCAGGAGGAGCGGTTTGCAAGTGGAGGTGAGGAGTGATTTGATGATGGTCTGGATTGTAGACAGGAGATGAGGTATTGTTGAATGCAGCTAGAGAGAGGGTCTTAAATCTGCTTTCGGTTTCATGGACCTCTTCAAGCTTAAATTCAAAAACCTTCAGCATGGCATACAAGTGTCGAAGATCAAGAGCTTCCAAGTCCTTGTTGTCTTCAATGTTAGTAGTTTTGATCAGCCATTTGATACCAAGTGCTTGCATGAATCTCATGTTCAAATCTGTATTAGAATAGACATGTCCAAGAGAAAACAAACATTAACAATATCAATAAACCTCTCATAGCATTGTCTAAGAGATTCCTTAGGATCTTTAACAAAATAGTCAAGAGTCTTCTCTGTTGATAGAGGCGGTTCTTCTTGTATCTGAATCTCCTTCCAGAAAGTCAACTATAGCATCCCGGGTAGCCTTTGCGGTTTTGCAGTGAAGCACCTTAGAATGAGTCATCAGGTCAATAGCTGAAACTAGCATGGACATAGCTCTTCCATCAAAATCCACATTGATGCGGTCTGCATCAGTCCATTCACTTTCTAATTTCATAACTTCAGCTTCTTCTCCTGCGGTTCCTGCACGAGGATTAGCTTTCATAGGAACATATGGTCCATCAGTAACCGCGGTCCACAGTCTACGATCACATGAAATCATGTGTTTCATCATCCTATCTTTCCAAAAGATGAAACTATCTTCATCCAGAATCGGTAAGTGATTCGAATTGGATGTTTGCATCATATGGGTGTTTGTGTTTGCCATTGGATCAGCACCCAAGCGGTTAAGCTTGTAAAAAAAAATTTGGTGGATTTGCTCTGATACACTTGTTGGTCCCAGAGGGCAACAAGGGTATAGAACCGCTAGAGGGGGGGGGGTTAATAGCGGTCCGAAACTTTTTCGAAAATACCCTTAAAATCAACCCGAGTACTTATCAGTTTGACCAACTGCGGTTCAAAGCACAAGAACCGAACTGATAAAATGCACAGCGGAGTTTGCGGTTTGGCCAAATATGTTAGTTAAAGAGTTGGGAGGTTTGACTCGGGTTGAGAAAACAATATGATGCAACAGAATAGTTAAACTTAAAGATTAAAGGAAAACACAATTCATCTTTCAAGTCATTTCGTATAAGGAAACAAGTTCAAGACCACAAACAAGAAAGATAAATATCAAGACAGAAAATAAAGATCAAACACACAAATTGAAGAGGTTCGTTCTTAAATGACTACGTCCTCTACCTAGATGGTTAGTCTAGGATTTTCTAATAGCTATAAGACTTGTATAATTTAGAGGAGGTTTTACAAGATGAATCTAAACTCTAAACAATAAGTCTAACCTAAGCTATAATAACAACCAGTGTTTTCGAAGTATATAATCTATGTGATCATATAAATCGTGTGTGTGTGTGAAAAGAAATCAAATGCTCTAAGTATCTAAATGATGGTTGAGCAAATGGAATTCTTTCGGTGTAAAGGCTAAGTATGAATGGTTGATAGGTTTGAAGCTTTGATGAAGAACTGGGTTTGCAATGGAGATGGTTTGAAGATATGAATATCTGGGTTTAAATCTTCAAAGCAAACTTGAATACTTGGGAATGAATCTCTTGAAGCTCAGCAACTTTTATTGTTGAATAATGAAGGCTATTTATAGGCAGAGCACCCTTGTGACCGTTGGGTAAATATTTGAATCAAATTTGAAGGGTACGGTGCTGTCGAAATCCCATTGGTTGAGCTGTCATTTTCGTCCTTGGTTTTGTCTTGTAGTCCTAGGTAGTTGTTGCACCACTACCTGACAATTGTCCTTTGTTGCAGAAAGGACTAACGGTAAACAATTCAAACTGATAGACAAACCGACATTCCTTGCAGAAACTCCAAGTTAACTTAGAGTTATTTTGACATGACATAACAACATTCTTTTACGGTAAAAAAGGGAATGTTTGTCTAAGGAATAAATGACATCTCTTTAATTCTTTAATAACTGCTCTGCGGTTTCACCAAGCATAGGGGCGGTTTGAAGAATGATCTTGATGGGCGGTTTCATCAAACATGCAAACTGCAGTTTGATGAAAACTGAAGGGCTCCATGCTGGCGGTCTCAAGATGACGGCTTGAAGCACTAAACCGCTAATGATACAACCGAACTATACTCAGCCTAGACAACTAAAAAAAACTAGAAATGGACTTATCTAAAAATTGAAGTAGAACTTCATTACATGCGGTCCTAAAGTCCATAAAAAGACACGTGGCATGGATCAATCAAATTAAGGTGGGTGAACTAACAATGAATCCTAACAGGATCAATAGCATTTGAATTATCAACATATTCGGAATCGAGAAAGTATTGAACAAAACAAGTTGATTGTTTGACCATGACTTGTGTTCAATGACATCGTGGACAAAGGGATTATGACATATTCTAAAGGAATGCGAACTTGTATCTAGTTATACTATTTGGGTAGGTGTGACGGTTTGCTAGAACCTAATCATATCTTATGGTTTCATGTTTGAACCCATTGCCAACTTAGTATAATCCTAGAGGGTCACACACAATAGAACGAATCTTTAAAAGGACTAAATTGGAATTTTGGACATTCTGGGGAAGTGGGCGACCGCACAGTGTGGACTGGGCGGCCGCACACTTAGCTCAGATTTGTACCAGTTTGTTTCAGATAAATGTGCGACCGCACAGTGTATTCTGGGCGGCCGCACAGTACTGTCGGCTGGCACTTTCCTAATTCGATTTGGAATGTCTTTTGACACAAGGTCCTATTTGGAATAGGTCTTGCTTGTGTATAAAAGGATGATTTCGGCCAGAACCTCAGGGATAGCCTTTTGTGAGTCTCCAAAGTGTTTGAGAGAGAATTTATTTTGTTCTAAGATATCCTTGATTGAGGAACAAAATAATTCACAAATAAATTTCATATAGTTCTTTATTAAATTGTGAAAGTGTGTTTCATAATATTGGTCTAGCAACCAAGATCAAAGAAGCTCCTTTGATATTCGTTCGAAGTGTGGATACCGCTAGAGGGTGAAAATCATCATCTTCAAAGTTCGTGTTCAAGCTTTGTGATCGTGATCAAGTCTTCAAGTTTCTCCACCAAGACCGAAGAAAAGTTCATAGCCATCAAGGGTTAGTTATTCCTCTATTCATCTTGTTGTATTTGATTTAATCATATGAACGGATCCATGGCTTTGGGTTTTCTTAAAATTTTAATTGCTATATTCCGCTGCGCATGTTACTTGGAAACCCAACAGTGGTATCAGAGCCCCGTTCATGTTGATTATTTCAAAAAATTAGTCTCATTTTTAATATCAAATATTTCAAAATCACTAAATTTACAAAATTTATCTTTAAAATATTTGAAAATTACTAGTATCAATTCACTCGAGGCAATTCTAAGGGTACAAAAGAATGTTACTCTCTTCGTCCTGGACTATGGTTTTTAGTTTGACTTCACACGGAGATTAAAAAAAGTAAATGTTGTGGGTATGAAAATTGAAGTAGGAGAAAGTAGGAGAGAGAAAGTGGGTAAAAAGTTTTTGTTGTGAGAATAACAAGTGGGTCCCATTGTCTATTTTAAGTAATAAAGCAACTAAGAACTTTAGTTTGGGACAAACAAAAAAGGAAAATAAGAACATTAGTCTAGGACATAGGGAGTACAAAAATGAGATATAAAGTGAGGTGACGATATTTTATTGGTTGCATCGATTGTGAACCCAACACAATCTAATTAAAATTATCAACAAAATACTACTCTCTCTGTCCCTAAATGAGTGTCCATTTTCAAAAAGTTATTGTCCCAAAACGAGTATCTTTTTTTAACATAACCTTGTCCCTAAATGTTTTTTTCCAATTTTTTTTCACCGGTCTCTTTATACGTGTAAAATTAAATGTTTGAAAAGGAGATTACGAGATTACAAGATTATATATGAATCTTTGCCACCAAATTGTACAAAGAGTTGAGATTTTCAGATGTCCCTTAAAATAAATTTGGACACTCATTTAAAGACATAAGTAGTAACATTTATTTTTGCAAACTAAATTTTGTACCACTTTTTTGTGGCTTTATATTTATATTTATTCGGTAGGGAGCATTACCAATTTTGGGAAAGTAAAGATACTGATGGGTTTGAGGCATGGGTAAGTATAAAGTCACACAAAAGTAAGGTGCCACAAAATTTGGTCTACATTATTAGTGTTTTTAATTAGAGTGTGACGGATTTACTATCGATGTAACCAATAAAATATTGCCGCCTCATTTTGTATACTCCCTCCGTCCCATTTCAAGTTTCACCATTTTGGTGATGCACGCAAATTAAGAAAAGTTATTTGTGTAAGAAAGGTTGTGAGAGGGAAGAAGTTAGTGGATATGACAAGTGGGGCGTACAATTTAAATGTGTGAGAGGGGAAAGTTAGTGGGTATGACAAGTGGAGCCTACATTTTAGTTATGTGAGAGGGGAAAATTAGTGGGTATGACAAGTGGGCCTCCATGTTTTTTCCATTTTAGGAAATAATGAAGCAATCAACGGGACATCCATTTGGGTAATTGGTGAAACTTGTGAAATGGGACGGGAGAGGTATTACTTTTTTTTTTTTTTTTTTTCTTTTTTTTTCCCCTATCGTTGCCCAGCGTACTGTCTAGTTTGGCGCGAACTTTTGGTCTGCCTGTATTCAGTAGTTCACTAGTTCACTACCAGTCCAGTACCATCATGTCCATGGAAATTGAAACCGTCGAACCACCGCCACTTCAATCGGAATTAAAAGCCCCTCCGAAGATCCACCGCCTTGACGACTCAGTCGTCAATCAAATTGCCGCCGGTGAGGTCATCCAGCGCCCTGTCTCCGCCGTCAAGGAGCTCCTCGAGAACAGCCTCGACGCGGGCTCCACCTCCATCAACGTTGTTCTCAAAGACGGTGGCCTCAAGCTTATTCAAGTATCAGACGATGGACACGGCATCCGAGTAAACCCTAAATGCCCTATCTCTCACACCGCACTCACTCACACAAACCATCTTTAGTACAGTACGTAATTTTTACTACTCCCTCCCCATTTGAAGCTTCACCATTTTGGTGATGACACGCAAATTATGGCAAGTGATGAGTGTAAAAAGGATTGTGAGAGGGAATAAGTTAGTGTGTATGACATGTGGGGCCTCCAATTTAAATATGTGAGAGGAGAAAGTTAGTGAATAAGACAAGTGGGCCCATAATTTAACTATTTGAGAGGAAGAAGTGAGTGGGTATGACAAGTGTGGCCTACATTTTTTACCATTTTAGGAAATGGTGAAGCTTTTAACGGGACACTCATTTGGGTAATTGGTGAAGCTTCAAATGGGACGGAGGGAGTACTCATTTTGTGCAAATATTAAATTATTAGGTTATAAAATTTCCAATCACTACATACAAGTCCATCCATCCGTAAATGATTGTCCATTTCTTGGTTAACTTGCTAAAATAGCCATTCTCATTCTGGATGTGTTAACTTGCACTTGCAATTTTGATGTCTACGTGCAATGCAATCCAATCACTGTTCACCACTAAGGCCATGTTTGGTACGGATGCTTGGATGGAAAAAAAATGATTTAAATGAAGCTAGAAACGAGATGGAAAAGTCATTAATTTTTTATTTTTTCCAGAAACTTTCTAGTATACCAAGAAAGACTAATTCATGATTTAAGAGATGGAAATGTCATTCTAGTTTTTTCCTTGAATGGGCATTCTAATGTGGAATGAGCTTATAATTATTAGGTTATAAAACTCCATTTGTCCTAATACAAATGTCTATTTTATTGATTTTGTTGTTCCTAAATGAATGTCTATTTCTTTTTTAATAATTTTGTCCCGGAATGACTACTTACCGTTTATTATTTTACATATTTTATTATACTCCCTTCGTCCCAACTCAATGTTCATATAAACTGTTGAGCACTGGAATTAAAGAGTGAGTATATATATATATTCAAAATTATTGTGAGTGGAAAAGGATTGTGAGTATGATAAATGGAATATGATTTGCAAATGGGACCCACAATTCAAGCGTGCTAATATGGCAAGTGTGGTGAGGTAAATATAATAGTGATAAAAGTTGTTTATTTTAAGAAGTGAGATGGAGGGAGTGTACTTGAAAGCCAATTTTAAAAGTGTATTGCAAGGATATTTATACAGTTTCACTGCTAAAAAATTTCAACCGTAAAGTGTCTGTTAAATAAAATATAAACATTTATTTTGGGCGGAGTGAGTAGTAATTCTTCTTGGTCAAAAGCTTAATCAAATCAACCAAAGTTGGAAAAGAGGAATTTTAGCATTTAATTGAGGGAGCATGTAAATTTGCTTGAATATATGTATATAATGTTGTGATTTTGTGTTTTTAGTATGAGGATTTGCCAATACTGTGTGAGCGACACACGACATCAAAACTGTCTACATTTGAGGACTTGCAGTCAATCAAGTCCATGGGGTTCAGAGGAGAGGCCTTAGCCAGCATGACCTATGTGGGTCACGTGACTGTCACCACCATTACCAAAGGTCAACTCCATGGGTACAAGTAAGCAGAAAATTCGCATCACATGTGACCAATCTCTTTCTCTGCATGTGTTTTTATTTTAACGGAGGAAGATTGCTTGCCTAATTGGTATTAATTCTTTTTTAGGCCAATTTTTGCTGTTCCCATCACTATTGTAGTATTTTCAATGATACGTGACATTTATACTTTTCTACATTGAATATTTGTGTATGAAATGCTAATATTTTTATCTTGGTCGGGGTTAGGGTGTCATACAAAGATGGTGTGATGGAGCATGAACCTAAAGCTTGTGCTGCAGTGAAAGGGACACAGATAATGGTAAGACATGCGACCTTTCTTTGAAGGTTTTACATGCCTAAAATATGGCAGTTTGCTGCAATAATCTAATGAATTTTGCGGAGGTAAAATGAAGCACAGTGTAGGTTTTATTATTGCAGAAATAATGTAGTTTAACCGGTTGTGATGGGTTGTATGTCTGCATGCCAGATTGAGAATCTATTCTATAACATGACTGCACGGAGGAAAACGCTTCAGAACTCTGCTGATGATTACCCCAAAGTTGTTGACCTGCTTAGTCGCTTTGCCATTCATCACACTAGTGTCAGCTTCTCATGCAGAAAGGTTTGTACCTCTGGGTTTATGTTAATTTATCATTTTTATTCTAAAAAATATAAAACTATTCCTTTACATGGGAGACATATTCTCACTCCCCCACCACTGTCTCAGCATGGTGCTGCCAGAGCTGATGTTCACTCGGTTGCCACATCCTCAAGGCTTGATGCAATCAGATCAGTTTATGGAGTCTCAGTTGCTCGCAGTTTGATTAGCATTGAAGCTTCTGATTGTGCTCCATCTAGTTCAGTTTTTGAAATGGAAGGTTTCATATCTGGTCCCAATTACTTTGCAAAGAAGATAACCATGGTGCTTTTCATCAATGGTGTGTATGATCTCTTTGTTACTATGATTATCACCAGGCCTATTGACATTTTTAACCATTGTACTTTGCTTAAGCTTCATATTTAATTTTAACCACTGTTATTATTTTTGTTCATTTTTCACCATTGTACTTCGATATGCACTCATTATCCCTAAAAACCAAAAGTACATTGGTTATTTAGTTTTTATATTTTGAAAATGCACTAACTATTCTTGGTGCGTATCTAAAGTAGAATGGCTAACATTTCTAAGAAAAAACAAGAGGGGTTAAAACCGAAGTTTAAGCAAAGTATGGTGGTTGGAAATGTCGGTAGGCCTTATCACCATTGTCTAATATGTTGGGTTATCAATCCAAGTTACAGTTAACATCCAGCTCCTTGATTCAAAGTGAGGCTCTGACAGCTACTAAAGTTAAAATGAACTCTTTAGATTATTATGCTATCCTATTTTATAGACAATGTGCTTGTGCACTCTGACCACGCTCTTTGAATACAGCACCCTTGGGCTCATGCTATCTAACCTTATTATGTGTGGTGCTTCCACCTAAATATTACTACATCCGTCCCAAAGTGAATGTCTAAAAAAATATTTTTTTTCTCGATCAAGAACAAATTTATTTTTTTGGATATTCATTTTGGGGCAAAGAGAGTTATTTTTAAGGGTGAACTGGAAGACTGCCTTACCATTTGAAGGTTGTAGCTACATTTGCTTGGGGAGCGCTCGTTCACAGCTTCAGGAAGCTGGGTGTATAGGCTCTAGTGTAAATATCTGCTATTCCTTTAACATGGAATTGTATGAGGCAGGAAAACGTTTACCAAGGTAAGAATAATAAGAATACATATTATGTGTCAATGATAACAGTTCCATATTACTACCTGCAAGTGTCTTTAATGCTTAATCTTACAGTGTAATATTCTATCACGCCTTGGGTTTGTTTGGCAGTCGGATAATACTAAATTCTCTCAACATAGTGTTTGGTAGCACTTTTTCATTTAGGATAAAAATAGGGCTGATAAACCCATATCTAGGACAATATACCCAATCTTATAGTTTAACCTGGATAACGGAAAATGAGAAAACTTTCTTTATTCTCAAATTATCCTTTAGCTAGTAGTCATATTCACGTCTACCCGTAGGCTGATACCTCTAAATCCGAGAATATTATCTTGAATGAAGTTGTTATTATTGTGTGTGCGCGCGTCTTTTTCTTAGATAAGAAAATAAATTTTATACGAACAAATGGAATGTACAATCTGATGAACAAGGAGTCGATCAATTTAAACAGTAAGAATGAAAAAAAATGCATTAAGGGTTAACTACACTACGGCAGCTGCCCAGTCCTGCTTCAAACCTTATATAGACAGCCCTCATAAAGCTCCATTAACCGGCGTCCATAGAGATCCCATAGAAATGGCTCTCTCCCATAGAAGATGTTTTGAAATTAGCTTATTTCTAAAACTCCTGTCATCATTTTTCCGATGTTACTCAATGTTATGTGGCGTTTCTACCAAACAAGCCCTTGATATTTCTTTATGCCAAAGCTCTTTTGTCCTGTTTACCTATGTGCCCGTATAAGACAAGCTATTGCCTATGGTCAATCCAGCTTGCATCACATTTACAGTTTTGGTAGTGTAGTATGCCGGTCTCTCTCTATTTGCAGAACTTTTCGTATCCTTCATTTCTTTCTTCATTTTATAAGATAAATCTTTTCTTCTTCAGTTGGTGTCTCAGGAGATTTTTTTGGACTTGAAATATATGAGGTTAATGTTTATTAAATCCCCCCCCCCCCCCCCCCCCAAAAAGTTTGGTTGGAGCTATATCAGGCAGCTGAAACAAGTAAAACTTGTCTGAAGCAACCTTAAATGGTTATTGATCAAGCTGACCATCATTTTTTCAAATGTATTAGTTTTGACACACTGCATGTTAAGAGCGAAGGCTGCTTATGTATTGATAAAGAGGTACAGGGACCATGCTTCATCCTTTATTCTTTCTCCCACATGAGCTGCAATTCATTCACAGGAGGCAGCGCTCTTGCAGTAATTTGATTGACTATCCCACCAATGATTTTTTTTTTTATTCTTTTACATTCTGCTATGAAACCTATTGAAATTTCACTTCAACTCATTCTTCAACTCAGTTTTATATATTACTCTCCTTTTCAGATAGACTAGTTGACTGCAGTGCCTTGAAGAGAGCTATTGAACTCGTTTATGCCGCTACTCTGCCTAAAGCATCAAAACCATTTGTATATATGTCAGTAAGATTGCCACCTGAACATGTTGATGTGAATGTGCATCCAACAAAAAAAGAGGTATGGTTGTTTTTTAATGAATGCTTATAGATGCTTGTAACGGGTATGAATAAAAATAAATAAGTGAAAATGTTCTCACTGGATTGCAGAGCAGAATTAGATATGTTAGTAGTCAGATTTGTTCCAGGCCGCCACCTTCTTCTTTCTCATAGCAGCCTGACGGAAATCTGTCGGTAGTATATAAATGACCCGGGTCGAGTTCATGATACACCTCTTGAACAAAACCCGAACCCGCGAAGTACAACTCCTTTTTTTTTTTTAAAAAAAATATTTATTTAAAAAAACTCAAAACTCGGCATACTCTGACCCGTCTTACAGCCCTAGTTCAGATAAATCAAGGTTGCCCTCCAATTACTGTGTGCACTCTCTCTCTCAAGGTCTTATTTAGGTGAAATTGAGAGTAGCAGTATGCTCCTTTGAGCAATTGACTAGATTTCTTTTCAAGACGTTCTATAGATGACAATTTTTTTTTTTTTTTATAACCTGATTTTGATGTTGTGAACTTATTGATTAATGCCTTTGTTGACTATTCCAATTGTAACTCTCTCGTAACTATTTACCGTCATAAAATACCATGCCAGGTAAGCCTTTTGAACCAGGAGGCTATTATTGAGAAGATACAAGCAGTGGTCGATTCAAAGTTAAGGAACTCCAATGAGTCGAGTACATTTGAGGAACAGGTAGTCCCAGAGAAACTTCTAGCCCTGCCTATAAACGCTTTCCGTACTTCATTAATTTGTTTCTTCAGCTAAAAAAACTAGTAAGTTGTTCAATGGATGCTTCATTAGTTACATTATAAGATAGAGGTATAAAACGACAAACTTATTATCCGTTTTTTCTTTTCTTTTACGAGGACTCCAATTGATCTAAGTATCTGATTTGTATGTTGTGTACCTGGGTAAACAATTAAGATGAGTTGTCCTAAATATTAGACATTATTCATGAATCAAACAACGGTTGCAGTTCACGTGAGAGACCAAAAGAGGAAGACCAAACATACTAGGCTAAATTTCAGGAATCTGATCCAAATGAACTTTCATTGCTAGAGAAGCCATAAAGATACTTAAGTTGGAGGTTTAAAATGATGTACCCAAACATATATCCTGTACTTAATTGTATCTCAAAAATCAGAACCTAAGCAAAACTTTTTGAAGGAACCTTAGCTTTCCAAACAAAACCAGATCAGTTTTGCGATTGATGATATAGCCAGTGACAGAAAAAACAGCTTAAACTAATGGTGCAGTTGAGGCAGCTAACAAAACAATAGAGCAGATAATCCGTAAGATGGCTCTACGAGGCCGAGATTGGCCCGAGAAGTTGCCACTAGCACTCTGGGGATATAGGACACAAGTCCGCACCACTACAGGCGAGACCCCATACGCCTTGACATATGGCATGGAGGCGGTCCTCCCAATCGAGCTGGAAATACCATCCTTAAGGGTTGTACTCGAAAATCATGTGAATGAAGTGGAATGGCTCTGCAGTGCCGTTATTTGCAGGGCCATCTCTAGCCCTTTTTAGGCCCGGGGCGAAGACATGTGAAGGACTTTTATAATAATTATTATTTTTATAACTTATGTAGAAACTAGTTTCCCCCAAAAAATTTCTGAAGGTGAAAAAGTCTTTAAACAATCTATGTATATATACGTATTTTGAACGGATGAATGAGTAATGATCCCAGGCCGTAAACAGGCCAAGCCGACGGACCTTCTGGTGTCAATGTCATGTAGCGGTTCAATTCAGCTTAGATCTCTACTTTTCAATTATAATTTTCCCAACTTGGACGAGGCATACCGAACCAGTGGAGAAAACTAACTATCGACTCATTAGTCGGTCACTTCGTAACTCACAGCCTGCTCAATTTTCTTTGCTCCTCATCTCATTCAGAGATGAAACTGTTTTGGAAATACTTGGGCTTAATAAGAATTGGCAAGTTCACAAATAATACTAAGGGATTGAACAACTACTTGGTCGAGCAGGAATTGGCAAGTATAAATAGAATCACTCTTCTATAACTTTTGTATCTATGGTTCATCTCCATACCACTCCGCTTGTCAATGGTTTGGCCCTTAGTTCTTATATATTGAGTTTCAAGGCTTTTGCTATCCTTTGTGGGATTAATTATATCAACATATCCCCACATGTAGCAGGACTTTAGCTACCGGATGTGAGATGATTTGTCTCACTGGAGTTACATTCAGTCCCATTTGGTATCTGGATGAATGTGCTTGAAGTTATAGTTTTACTAAGCTCATATAACATCTATTACTATTATTTGGGGACTACTATCTTGTAATAGCATCGGCATACAATAGAGAGAGAAATAAACAAATTGACAGAATTATAGATAAAGATGGAAAATTACTACTCATTCTGTCCCATAATAAATGTCGCACTTTCCTTTTTGGTCCGTCCCCATAGAAATGTCGCGTTTCTAAATGAGGAAAGAAACTTAGTACAATTTATCGTTTACAAGCAATGTACAAACTAATAAGGCATACTCCCTCAGTCCCTCTGTCCCAAAACAAACTTCCCATAGTATTTTAGGAACATGAATTAAGGAAAGATGTTGGAAAAGTAGGTGGTGTGAGTGGGAAGGAGAAAGAAAGTGGGGTAGGGAATAGTCAGTGCTCAGTGGATAGTTGTTGTGAGTGGGAAGGAGAGAGAAAGTGGAGGGATTTTTTCCTTTTTGGGTATGGGAGTTTCCAATGGGACGTCCAAATGGCAATATGGAAAGTTTGTTTTGGGACGGAGGGATTATTTTATAATTGACAAGTCAACTGCGACATTTATTTTAGGAAGGAGGAAGTACTAAACATACAGGCCTGAACCAGGCTTGTCTAATCTGGGTTCACCTCATAATACCCATACAAAGATTATTTTTTTGTCTTATGTATTATGGCGTTAATGTGTGCTCCAGAATTATACTTTTCTCATTAGTTGAAATGTCCATTTGCTACACAAAGATATCTTGGCTAGTTTTTGGACATAGTAGCTTGAAATACCCAGTCGACCTCTTTACTCAACCTTTCCAGGTAATGGGGAGTGGAGCAGAATCATAACTTTTTTCCGTGCACATTCATAGCTCTTGATTTCTATCTCTTTTAGTATGATATCGATCTTTGTGGAGGTGTATGGCATGCTCTCTGCATATTGGAAGTAACACATCTGAACCTGGATAATAGCATTTGCATCTCTCCTGTTTCATGTATGTGGCAGACACTGGGTCCTTCTCCAATGAGTCCTTCTCCAATTCGAGCACCATCAAGAAAAGATTCACCTATACAACCCTCATCTTCTGGTATGCATAGTTTTTTTTTCTTGCTTAAGTGGACTTCTGTTATGCCTAAGTTCATTCTCTTAAACTGTCCAACTATATGTTACAGTCTCAAAATCGGAAAAAGTTCCTGTTCATAAAATGGTAAGGACAGATTCACAAGACCCTGCTGGAAGACTACACGCCTATTTGCAAGTTAGGCCTCTCAATGATAATGGAAAAAATTATGGCTTGACCTCTGTAAGGTAATCTCCTTACTCATCCATGTCAATTCATTTAACCCCAGTAGGTGTCGCAGTTGTAGAACTGGGGCTCCGCATGAACGAAATGTCTCAAGTTCAAATTCAATCCCCTCTCAGGCGTACTTAGAGACAATAACGCATAGTCATCATCATCATCATCATCATCATCATCATAATACTAATAATAGAGACAACGACAATAATAATGACAATGATAGTAATAACAACAAGAACAACAACTCCTTAGCCCCAAAATAATTTGGGGTCGGCTTATATCAATCCTCATATGTTTTCGTGAAAGAAAAGATGTGAGAAAAAAGTAAGTTAAAAGAAGAAATAGGGATTTCTCTTGAGGCCAACAACAACATAAACAACAACATCAACAAAAAAAAAATAATAATCTATTATGATAATTATCATTATGATTCCCTTTGGGCCAATAGAAAACCTCAGCTGTTGATAAAAACAGATGCAGCTTATGTTGCTTTTGTGAATTGTAAAAAGTGAATGTTGATGGGGAACAAATCGCAGTATTATATTTATTTACCCTATTATTTCTCCCCCGTCCCAATAAAAGAGCTGCATTTTACAATGGCAGTTCTTTTTGAATGTTGACGGGGAAGAGATTGGAGTATTGTATATATTGACCATATTATTTCTCCCCCGTCCCAACAAAAGAGCTGCATTTTACAATGTCAGTGCCTTTTAAGGATGTATCTTTACTTGCTTGTTGTACCTTCATGAAATCGCACTAAATTATTTCCACTTTCAGAAATACCATTTCTCTGTGTGTGTGACGGAGGGTGTACAAACATCTCTCATTCTGTAGGAATTTCAGTTTTCATCATGCTTCTTAGGTAGTTATGCCATGATGGTCGAATATTTCAGTTAATCTTGGCTTTTATTTTGTGGTTGTCACTCCGTTTTTCTCTTACTAAGTTCTTTTGCATTTTTGTATCTTTCCTCAAAATGCATATGCTAGCGTTTATCTCCTTGATTCTGCATCTAAGATAACTTTTTCTGTTCTAAATTTTCTCATTTGGTCTTCGTTCCACAAGAACATCTGAAATACAATGGTAGCCGGATGTATTGTTGCATCATTTTGAGATTTGAGCATGTAAAGGCTTCATGTTGCTGTTATTGTTGTCTGCCTCCTAAAGCACTCTCTCTTGCCCAGAGGACCCATACGTTGTATTTTTAAGTTGCGGATTTTTTCTTTTTGGTGTATGATTTTTCGATGTCAGTATACAGTGCTCAGTATAGATACAAGGTTATGCTTGTTGATTGTCTATATATCCTTTAGTTATTAGACCATTTATTTTTTACTACAAAGGGATTCTGCGGTTACTTGGGGAATCTTAAGGCAAAACCAGGTCGTGTTTACAGGAGTTTCTTTGCGTTGAGTTTCTGTGTGTGTGTGTGTGTGTGTGTGTGTGGGAATTCTCCACTGGTGTGGACAGTTTTCAGCTTGACGTTCTCTGAGTTTTACATGTGGATGTTGTTTTTCACAAGTGCTCTACTAGTGTGTGTATTTTTGAGATGTGATGTATCTATTGTAGGAGTTCCATCAGACAAAGGAGGAACCCGCAGGAGACTGCAGACCTTACTAGCATTCAGGAGCTTGTCAATGATATCGAGTCTAGTTGTCATTCTGGTATGCTGAACCCTTGATTTCTGATTATGAACACCCTTCTACTTTGAGTGGCTTCATAAGAGATTTGTCTGGCAGGTCTTCTGGATGTTGTAAGGCATTGCACATATGTTGGAATGGCGGATGATGTTTTTGCTTTGCTTCAGCATAATACTCATCTATATCTTGCAAATATTGTGACCTTGAGGTGATATTCTCAGCCTATTACTTAAGCATAATGCTCATCTACATCTATGCAGACATTGTGAACTTGAAGTAGTACTCCCTCCGTCCCAAAATAAATGTCGCATTTGACTTGTCAACGTTTTTAAGCAATGCGCTTTACTTGCTTTTACATCGCTTGTAGAATGGAAAAATTGTATTAAGAACCCTTATTCAGGAATTCGACATTTTGAAACGGAGTAAAAAGGAAAGTGCGATTAGCTGTTATGGCACGGAGGGAGTATATGTCTTCCTTGCTGCCTTTTACATCAGCATGTGATTCAGCTTACATTTTCCTGAATTACGGAGAAGCTTCAACTCTGTGCATTGCTTGTCTAGTTTATGTTTCAGAAGAGATTGCTAATAAAGAACTGCCCTTTCCTACTGGCAATGAGGGGATCTGTCTGGTTGTCGCGTGACTGCAAGTTGTCTTCTAGGTTCGCTTAGGGACTACCTCACTTTTCCTGTCCCGGCATTTGTCAAAGAATCAAGTCATAACCATCTCCTAACTTTGTCCTGGGACTTTTCATGCAGTGATTAAAATCCCCCTTGTGCCATAAGTGGTCTAACAAAATGTCTGACATAGGGTGCACTTCACTTTGCGCATCCTGACTATCCGTCAAAGAATCATCATACAAGTCATAACCATTTATTAAACTTAGTCCTGATTCTTATCATTTAGATATTAGGATGAACATCCAGAAATAACGGCTACTACTTGGATGGTGAAATGGAAGACGCTCAGCTGTTAGACCCGTAAAAGTCTCATATTTGTCTGAATTTAATATCCCTCTATTTAATCCGAACGAGAGAAGTTTAGTTAATTTTTGCTGCTACAATTTGTTCCTTTCACATTGCAACTAGATAATCTGGACTCAGAAGTCATGATTTTAAAACAAAAAAAAACACTTAAAGTTCCGATAAATCAGTAGCTATACATGGAGTATTATCCTAACATGAGTACATGTTATGAAAAGCATTGGATTCATGATCGAGCTCACTTCTTCCTATTCATTGTCCTGATTGCATACCCTGACAATAGTCACTGGATGCTTTCTGTTTTTGTTGATGCTTTTGCAGCAAAGAACTCATGTATCAGCAAGTTTTGAGAAGATTTGCTCATTTTAATGCTATACAACTAAGTGATCCAGCTCCGCTACGGGACTTGATCATGATGGCACTGAAAGAAGAAGATTTAGATGCAGACGACAATGAAAACGATGACTTGAAAGAGAAGATTGCGGATGTAAGCTTATCTTTCAACTCTTTGGTTTGATATGCATTGTTGTTACCTTTCGCTCCGGTTAGTATCTGGCTCTCAGCCCATGTACATCGCGCGTGAGATGAGAATCATGGTGAATAAATTAGCCCTAAATAATAGATTGAAACATACAGACTGTCTTATTTTGTAGTCTCTTTTTGAGTGAATTTATGCTCACTTTTGAAAGATGCTAGTGATTCTGTCTCTAGTATCCTTTTTGAGTCCACATGATGTGTATGAATTCAGTTGCTTATTTTTTTGGCCCCGGGCTTATGCATGGGTAAATAACTCCAATAAATACACACACACACATACTCTTTTAGCACGCGAATCGTATATCAACTATACCAGAGATTATATTATTAATTCTATGACCTGGTCCTTCATTTCTTCCAAAGCACCCGTGTCAAGATCACATGGGTGTGCCTCCGGCCGTTCTACACTAAATTTAGTGCAATTGGCCGATTTGACAATCAGATGTGCACTCGTATGAGATCCTTGTTGTTGAGTCCAGGTAGCACTGATTATTATACTTACAGTCTATTCAGCTGATCTATTTTTGAAAAGTACTAGAGATTTAGTGACTTCATTGTCTGATTTTGCATTCCCATAATGTGCAGTTAGCTGCTCCTTCTAATGGGCTCTATTTTTTGATGCTAGTGGGCAGATCACACTATCAATATTAAGCGGGAAACACAATGTATTTGAATAAACTGAAAGTAGAGACATCAGATAGCCTGGCCTCTAAGTTTCATGAACAGACAAATATATATGTAGGTCGATTGTCATTTTGCTTGTGAGAATCTTCAGAAAGGGGCCAATGGCACTACATATGTTTGGATAGGGGATCAACTAGTTTATGGGTTTACAAAGACTTTGAATGGAAATGAAGTAGGGTATCAGCTTGACAGTTGGTATTAGAATAGTATTACGTTTTAAGGGTTTGCTGGTATATCTAGGTTCGTCAACGGGACCTCGATGTAACTTGTTAATCACTTTATATATAACTAGATGTCTAACTTAGGTTACGGTTTCACAATCAATCTCATTCCTTCTTTCATCTTAAACTACATGGTGTCAAAGCTCTGGTTTGGCAAGGTCTTGGGTCGAGTCATTACACTTGAATTTGTTGCACGGGGTATTGTGAGTGCATGTTTGCACCATGTTTGGCATTTGATACCCTAGTTGTTGCATGTTTGTTTCTCTCTACGTGTGGATGGTCACACCTCTGAGAGGGATTTAGTGCTTGATATACATAGTTGAGTCCCTATTTAATAGCTTGTGTACTGCATCTTCTCCATCTTCCCTAGTTAAGAACTAATGCTCAATTATAAACGTTTATTGTGACTGGTAATATTTTCAACATCTTCTGTTTGTTAAAGGTTGTTCTATTACTTCTCCAGATGAACACAGAACTACTCATGCAAAAGGCTGAACTTCTTGATGAATGCTTTGGGATTCAAGTTGATGCACAGGGTAATTTGTCCAGGCTTCCTGTCATACTGGACCAATATACACCTGATATGGACCGTGTCCCAGAGTTCGTTCTTTGCTTGGGCAATGATGTAAGTTACTTATAATAATTCTCTTATGCTCTTCTTCACCATATACCTCATATGAGAGTTTCGAAAAACGTGACATATTTCGTTTGGGCACGAGGATCAACTCATCTGAATGCTATATCTGTTAGCTAGAGGATCCAGAATTGCATACCAATCATTAACATGTCTACTTGGTGCTATACCCCTTGAACAAAATTGCTAATTTCATTTGGAATTGAAACCAAGGTTGGTATTGATTGAGCTAATGATGGATTTGATATTGCATTGATCCAATTTCTCTTTCTCGCAGCTCGTAATGTACAACAACAAAGCCTTTTATCCCTCTTTCTCGCCGCCTGTACTGCATACAGTAAAATTTACATAAGACAAATCATTATTTATAATGCATGAAGAGGCAAGATATATTTAAAAAAAAAAAAAAAAAAAAAAAAAAAACTAAGATGTTCTAATATTTCATGAGATACTAAAATAGTTTTAATATTTTTGGAGTGTCAACAATTTGACTGTAACATGCATTCTTCCTCAGACATGTGCATTTTAATTTGTTAAAAGCAGCTTTTTGCTTACTGTTGTAGGTTGATTGGGATGGTGAAAAAAGTTGCTTTCAGTCGATTGCTGCTGCCCTTGCAAACTTTTATGCCATGCATCCTCCTTTGCTACCCAATCCAACTGGCGATGGTTTGGAATGTTACAAGAGGAAAGCAACATCAAATAATGGCAAAGGTGAGATACTTATTTCAAAGCCATGAGAATCACTGTTCATTGTCTTGGTATGCTTTGTCATCACTTTAATTAATAAATACTCACGAGTTCATGCGCACTCATCGTGTGGTTGATGACATATAATCATTAAGTTCTTCTTGTTGTTGATGTATTTCTTGTAAATATTTTTTCGAGGGAGGAGAGTGCGTGGATGTAGAGGAAGCTAAGGTGGAATAGTATCAATGGACTTTGACCCCTCCCCTCAATTTCTCATTTTTAGCCCCCGCTAGCACATGCATAAATAAATTAAAGTGCATTAGAAGTCATTACTAAAATAGAAGTTAGTGTATTAACAACATTTAGGGAGTGGTAGGGGGATTTAAGGACCAGGGGAAAGGGTATATACAATTGGGATCACAAGTGGTGAGAAACTGATCATTGGTTCATTGGTTGCAATCTCAACAAACATGTGGGCTCTAGGCTACATGACTTTTTAAGAGCCTTCATGGAGGTTTTGTGTTGGGGGGGGGGGGGGGGGGGGTTCGGGGGAGGTTGTATCTAGGATTTTACGATGGCATATGACTTGGGTATAATGAACACTTGGTTTGGGAAAAGACAATCACACTTGGTGACATATAGGAGTATCCCCCCCCCCCCCCCCATCTCCTCTCCCATCATTCCTCCCCTTTCCAACTCACTTTCTCCTTCCTCCATTCTTCCCAAGATTCCAGAAATTTTGGGTTTCAGGGTGAATATGGATACGAGTTATTTAAACCAAAGTTCGTGCAGACTGCTGGAATAACTGAAATGGTCAGGAAGTTGACCTGAAGCTTTTCTGTCTGTTCTCTATTTCGTTGGCGCAATATTTTTATTAACAGTCGCAATTAACAAGTGGAGGGATCTATAATGGAAGTCAATTATCCGACAACAACAACAGAGACAAGTATCCAGAAGTAGTCCATCTCCTGTTGCTGTTGAATAGGCTCATTAATCTTTTTAGGTCTTGTACGAGGGTCCCTTTTTTTGACTAAAATATCTTTCATTCTGTATGTCTCTCTTCAATTTGTTACATCGGGATGTCAGATTAGAACGATAAATTTCATGAATTGTGCAATCAATTTGTTTCCGGATTGGAGCGAGTAAATTCCAAAAAATTAAAACATGGATGAGAACATCATTTTTTTACAGTAAGAGAGCATCATTTTTACTTTCTAGTACTTCATCTCTGAGGATCTATATTATATTTACTCTACTGATTCTTAGAGGACATTGAAATTACAGAAGAAGTTGAGAGCGAGCTGCTTTCGGAGGCTGAGACTGCGTGGGCCCATCGCGAATGGTCAATACAGCATGTTTTATTTCCTTCCATGAGACTCTTCCTCAAGCCCCCCAAAGTCATTTGCAACAAATGGAACATTTGTGCAGGTATAACATTTAAGTTTCCCGGTTATGATGTGTACTATTTCTTGCATGCCTCATTATTTCTCATCTTCCGCTTTAAATATTCAAAATAGGCCAATCTTAGAATGTGCCACTTTGAAAGAGGAGAAGGAACGGGGTTGGAGATAGATGTCTTCAAGGGAATTGAGGTGTTATTATAGTAAAGTCATCATCCATTAGGATTAGATGGTGCTATCTCTATAGTTGACATGTTTAAAGTATAAAGTAATGCGCCCTCTGTCCCGTAATGATCTTCTCATTTGCCTTTTCTCATTGTCCCAAATAGTTCTTTCTATTTCAAAATTTGGGCTTAAAAGTGCAAAAACAAAAAATAGGTAGTGAATCAAGTGTTCATATCCTTAAATTGTTTGGCTAGAAGATCATTTTGGGACGGAGGGAATAAATGTTTTTTATATGCTTGTGAAAAGTCAAACGAGACAGCCTTTTTGGGACAGAGGGAGTGATTGGATTACACCAAGGCAAATTCACGCGCTTGACAATAATGAGTGTCCTAGTTAAACAAAGGCGTCATCTTGTTAAAAACATCTAGTAAATCCTTGTGTGTGCATGTTTAATGTCCGTGCTTCGCTGATGTTAAATCTCCTTTTTTTTCTCTTAGGTGGCTTCGCTGGAGAAACTATACAAGATTTTCGAAAGATGCTAATGTGAATAATCTATCCACTACAGCTGTGTGATGAAAGAGAGCACTGAGCAACAAATCTACGTGTTCCTGGGATAACTTGATGGTGAAAATTGTATTATACTACGATGTCGAAGATATTATGCATCATGTCCTTATTAGTGGCGGTTTTGCTTCAACTAGAAAAGTTGATAATTCTAGTCTTGTAATATGAAGTGATATATCCAACTTAAAAAGTCCCCGGGTATACCTTCATTATATGTACCAGTTTGTAAATATGTCTAGCGTATAGAATTAGAATATGAAGGTGGCTACGCTAGAAAATGGATGCTCATTTGGGGACGGAGTTCTTTTTGTAAACAAAAACTCGTTGGAAATATGCCAAAAAGTCATTTTGGCCAAAAGCTCAAGTGCATAGCTCCAATGTGATTGACAACAACACAGGTGATGAGGTTTGGCTATTTCACAGAATGTCTAAACAAAACCAGCATTTAAGTCTTTTACAGAATAACACTGATATGAATCAGAACTGCATCGCTTTGGCTACTGGTCTTACCACTGTATATTGCCAAGACATAACTTGAATATGATGTAAAATGATACCACCTCCGTCCCAAAATGAATGCCAAAAAAACTATTACAAAAATTGATCTTGATCTAGCAAGCAAATTTGAAAACTTTTTGGACATTTAATTTTGGACGGAGACAAAGATCTATAAAGACATCAAATGAATGACTAAATTTTGTCAAAATTACTATTGATCGAGAGCATACTTTGACAAAATTAGGTCTCTCATTTTGGTCATCAATGCCACGGAATGTTAGAACTTGCGCGCTGAGACGAGAAAGAATGAGCTCGTTACATGATGAGAAATAAAGCAAGAAACTCAACAATGCAGCTACCATACCAAAATGAGTGACGATGATTTTGTCCAGGTACTTGTTTTGCAAATTCTGAAGCATACAAAGTACAAACACATAAATTATGCCCACTGCAAAATAAGAAAACCTAAAAGTTAACCAAAATAGCAAAAAAATAATTAAGAAAACCTGACAGCTATTGTAGTTGAACCGGCGTTGCACACTTCTTTTGAGAATGTCCTAGCATATGGCAGCGACCACATTGAACAATTCTCTTTGGCCGCTTAAAACTTTCCACGCGAAGCACCTTCTTCTTCGGCCTGCCAGGCGGGCGGCGAGTCTTAGGTGGACGCATGCTGACATCAGCCTTGGCCCCACCACCACCCTCCGTCCCCTCACCAAGATCCGTCCAAAGATTTTTTTCTGGGACCGGATAAATCATCAGTGAATAAGTCTCACGATAACTATCTACTGTAAAACAATGCTCAGCAAATACTTGAGCGTTCTGACCACAAGAAATGAGTGCAGCTGCAGCATGCGCACATGGCAGACCATATAGTTGCCACCTTCGACAAGAACATATTCGACTTCGAATATCAACAATATTTGTCCGTTCCGTTGACACTATTTCAAACTCGACTTCATTTGCACGAAGAACTTGGTAGCATCGAGCATCTGCAATCGCTTCAAGAATGCGTTTTTCTGCCGACGGTACAAGAGTTGAGCTCCATCTTAGGCACGTATTACGACGATCTTCAAACCAGGTAGTCAATTGATTGCGAATATGCTCCATCATTTGGACAATAGGTAGTTCATGCCCTTCTTGAGCCCAGTTGTATAATAATTCAGTGACCCCCAATGTGAAATGACCATAACGTACCCCTTCAAAGTAGGCTACAGCCCAAAGCTGGGGAGGGAACTGCTGGAACCAAGGTATGACATCCTGTGAAATCTCAACCATCTCTGATATCTTGCTTTCGAATTCAACAGTTGTAAGAGCATACACAGCATTCCAAAAGATGTTCACCAACTTAGAATTCTTGAACGTATCTCGAAAATTCTCACTAACGTACCGTAAACAGAAACCATGATGAGCACTAGGAAAGTGTGTCTCAACAGCATCCACCATTCCTCTTTGCCTTTCAGATAGTACGGTTAGTCTAGGCATGTTATCTGTATTTACTCCAAGAAGCTTTCGCAATTCAGACACAAACCACATCCAATTTTCATCACTTTCTACATCAACAACAGCAACTGCTAAAGGAAAGAGCGAATCATCAGCATCAACAGCTGAAGCACAAAGCAATGTACCCAAGTACTTTCCTTTAAGATGAGATCTGTCAAGTTCAAGAAGAGGCCGGCACGCGTTTAAAAACCCATAAATAGATGCCCGATATGAAATAAAGAGACGGTGAAAGCAATTATCTTGTCCAGTAGCAAAAACGGAGGCTATACTTCCCGGGTTAGTCTTCTTTATCTGTTCACAGTACGCAGGAAGAAATTGATACCCTTCTTCAAAAGTTCCATGTAATGCAGCCATACTTCTCTCTTTCCCACGCCAAGCTTGCATATATGACACAGCAACTCCATGTTGGTCCCGAATATCTTGCAGAATTTCCTTTGGCTTATACTGGGGATTGTCTCGAATTCGTTCCTGCACGGACCTAGCAACCCATCCCACAGATGCTTGTTGATGATGAAGATTCTGAACACCTTCACACGTATGTTCATGATGCAAGGTTCTAATGGTAAATGTGGGGACTCCTGGGCATTTCGCTATATGAACGCGCCACGGACAACCCTCTTTCGAGCACTTCGCAATAAACCTGCTCCGATCCGATTTCACAATCCGAAGATCAAAATGCAACGCTATGGCAATATCTTTCAAGGATCTTCTACAAGTTTCAACATCTGGGAATTCTTGCCCAACAACTAAAGAATTAACAGTCAAAACACCAGGCTCTTCCCGTAAAACAACAGACTGATTCTGCTGCTGCTGCTGCTGTTCTAAATAACCGTGAGGTAGTTTCGGGATTGAAGTCACAATAGACTGACACTGCTGGTCTATCAAACCAAGGGACGGTTGTGGTAATTCTGGTGTTGGGTTTAACAACTGGTCCGCCATATAATCTTTAGCAAGCAAGCAACTCTATCTGATTATCCAATGACAAACCATCAATCCATACCCTAAAATTTGCTACAAATTCCAAATGGGTATGCTTGAAATTCAAAATCATAAATGCTGCAACAAAACCAAACAAAAAGATGGAAACAACTATCAAATTCCTTATTTGTCGCAGAGATTAATCCTAACTCAATTTCGATTTATCTAACAGAACACAATGCAAAAAAGGAGAGTGAGATTTACCTTGGAGTTACGAGCTCAGGAAAAATTGTCAATGGCAGTCAACTTTGATGATGAATTGGAAGCAGTAAAGATGTATTTGAAATGCCAGTTCGGGGTTGTATGCATTTCCCTCTCCGCACAGTTCGGGTGTGAATTCTAGCCCTAATTTGGGCAAATCCGAAATGAGAAAGAAATCCCTTTAGCCCCCAATAATTAACAAAGAGAAAATGTACGATGATAATAAAGGGTTATTCCTTTTGGGTCCCCGGGCCTAAGACTTAATCTTTATGAGAGCAAGTAATTTTCAAAATTCTCTAAACTCCACTAACCCAAAAATTAAATTAAATTAGGAGACTAATTACCAACTCTTGTTGTCCCAAAGGAATGACCCAGTGGTAGCCTCACCCTCGGTGAGCGCTAGGGTTCGATCCCTCTCCTCACCTCTTTCTGGCGTGGACATTGCCAAAAAAAAAAAAAAAAACTCACTTATTTTCAAATCTCATACATGTGTAAAAACCCATGTTATAGTCGCTAAAGAACACTTATTTTCAAATGTGGTTACTTAACTTTTTCTTTTTGGAATGTTAACGTTTCAAAAAAAAATTGGGGGGAAACTGGTTCCTCCATAAATTATAAAAAGTCATGTTTTAAATTTACGGACTTGTCTGAACTTGCTATTTTATTTTTTGATGTTTTAAAGCCTAAACTCGTTGTTTTAACACGTAAACTTGTTATTTTATTGGTTTTTTAAGACCTAAACTCACTATTTTAAGGGTGAAACCATATATAATAAAAATGTGGATTTTTTATAACTTATAGATAAACTAGTTTCCTCCAAAACTTACTCTTATCGTTTTAGTACAATATTCATACCCAATTAACGGAGCTGTCAATTTTTTAACGAGAGTTGGGCACGTGCTATCGCATGACTAACTGTCATTATGAAGTCAACATCTTTAAAAAAACGTGTTTTTCCCGACTCTCAGGAAAAACGTGTTTTTAAAATGCGCAGTGACATTTTTATAAATATGTGAAACTTCTTTAAAAACATTTGGGTTTAAAAAATGGATTATTTCATTATTACCGCTCGTTGATTGGATTTGATCTACTTATTCTTTTTAATTAAGTTTACGTTTCTCTAACAATCATCCTTTAATTGTTTCAAAAAAATATAAATAAATTAACTATTGACATTGTATAATAAATTGATTAATATCATTTTTATACAAAACCCCATTAATATGTGATAAAAATCCATTAAACCTAACTTTGTTAAGTATTTGTTAATAAAAAAAAAAAAAAAAAAAAAAAACTTGGCGTAAATCCTCTTTAGTTTAGGATGTGGATGATTGTTGGAAGATTTGTGCCTTGTTGTATAATTCGTTGTGAAAACCCATAATTTTCAATTTTTTTATTTATAAATATTATATCACTTTAAATTTAAAGAAATATGTATAACGACAAAAGCAATTTTTTAAATGCATATAACCAATGTATGTTAAATGGACCAAAACCAAAAAAAACCATGTGCAAATGTCAATATTCACCACAGTTTTTCAATTTAATCATGTCTTCATTTTTCGTTGGTCATCTCTATTTTTATGTTAATGTAGGAATTCTATCTAAGTCTTATTTGGTCGTCCACGTTCTCTACTAAAATGACTCGCATCTATTGGCATCATTTTGTGAACATGAGCGCCTATAGGCATGTGGTCCAAATCATAAAAAAGAAAAAGACTTTCTCGCATCTTCTCTACGCGAGACATCACACCTACCTTCTTACAAATGTTTTCATTTCCACTATATCTTTTTTAACTTTACAAATTTTCCAACGATTGATCCATATACACGTTTCATTCATTTTATGTATGTGGGATCTCTTAGGTGCTCACCATCTGTCCTATATAGTATTTTATGGAACTTCTATCAAGCGTTTTTGTGAGTCGTAATGGTATGTTACGATTTCATAGCGGGGCACTTCTCCAGTTTAACCATCATTATTGAATCATGTTATTGACATCTCTATATATTTATCAACCTTTTTTTGATGAGAGAATTAATGACTACCTATAACTATCTCATGTCCATATTAATGTAGTTATTATATAGTCTCGACACCAACTATTACTGAAATCCCACGGTATTTGTTCTACTAAATCTAAAACCTATTAACTCGATAGCTTTAGGTTTGCATTAAAAAAAATCATGTCACATCAATCAATACAACATCATTTGCAAATTGCAAGGTCAAAATTAACTTGGATAATGTCTCTAGTCAACACATTCATTTTTTAGAAATACACCACTAAAATGTGAACAAAATGTTTAGTGATTTATGTGTGATCTTACAAACTTAGATACACCATATTGATATTGATGGGACGGATTTGACACCATTATTTCCTAAGTTTCTATGAACTTAAATTGTGATTTTTATGTAATTTAGACTAGTTTTGATGTATTTTTGGGGCAAATATGTAATTATGGGGATTTATTGTAATTCGGGGGTACTTTAGTCTTTTTATATGTCTATCCGGATGTAATCTTCTATGAGGTCAAAGTTCATGTCTCAAGATGTCAAAGGAAGTCAAAGTTAACCACAAAGACGGAGTAACGGTCAACCATTAAATAAGAAGAAAACGTTGGAAAAATCAAAACAATACGTGTGATAAGCAGACGAACATGGGAGTCCGAGTCGGACAATCTTTCACCAAAATCTATCACTACGTGTGGAGGAGCAAACGAACACCATAACATGAGACGGATACCAGAGCACGTTTCGGACACCACAGTCCGTGTCGGGCTAGCGCCTGGGATATGCCGGATACGCGTAGTTATTTTATTTTATTTTTATTTTCTTTTATTTTTTTCCTTATTCTAGTAGACTTTGTATGGGTATTTAAACCTTTTATCATTTTTAGATTATGGCTCTCCCTCTTTCATTCATTTTTAGATCGTTATTTATTTTCCTTGGATTTTGAACTCTTCCATGGAGAACTAAACTCCATAACTTTGGATTCGAGATCTTGATCCGGATTTTAATTTCTATTGAGGTATTTCTTTTTCTCAATTAATTCTTATTCATAATCTTGTTTGTATTGATATAGATTGATAGTTAGGGTTTGTGAATTTGGCCAATTCACTAGTCCTTTTTATTGATCTTTGCTGGATTACTCTGTTCTGTGCCATAATTAGGGTTTTCACCGTAGCATCTCCACGGATTGTGTATGTGTCATAGCAATTCGGGAAGTAGGTAAGATTTAACGATGATCTAATTAACGTTAGAAAGCGTTCTTGATCTTAGTCTCTTAAAACATCATCAATTAATCTTTAGATTTTTTCTGTGCCAATCTAGATTTAATTTTAATTAGGGTTTCTAGTGAGTGTGTCACTCCTAGTAAATAATTTGAAAGAGGAGACAGAGATTGAAATACATCTCGTAATCAAGTGAATAAGATTAACGGAGAAAAGAATTATCACTGATATTAGAATTAAAGTCGGGGATAGTATCAAATCTGAAGTACTTTTACTCATTGTTTAAATCAACTTAGTTTAATTTCCCGTTTTAGGATTCAATCATCAAAATCAACCCGTTAAGTGACTAGTACGCAAATAATCATTGTTCTTCGTGGATCGACCCTGACTTACCCTAATTACATTATTAGTGGCCGAGTTTATGTCTAATTTAGTAGGCATGTGACTAAGCCTACCACATATTATCCTCGCTAAGACCATTAATCAACTCACTCCAACCATAAGATTAATGCAAAAATAAACTACATAGCAGGTCAGCTTGGAAATAATTATTAAGGAATTGCTAAAACGACTGAGATCCCAAAATAGACCAATCTCTATGGTTGGGCTATTGATCAACTCAATAAAATCGCAACCAAAATAATAGCAACTACTAAGGGCTCTTATTATGCAAAATTTGAAACGCGCCCTTACCACCTCTCACTTAAATGGTTAATTTGTGAGATAATTGACGAATGTGTCGTATACGTTGTTCGCAGAACCATGGTTTGACCAAAATGATTTGGAGATCTTTGCGGACGTCAACATATACCAGCCACAACTGGAATTGGTATGTCTAGGTCCTAGCTAAAATAAAAGAAAAGTCACCACCATGCAACACATATACAATATATTGGTAAGGAAAAACTTTACATGCCACTTGTGTCGAGATTATAGTTATAAATACCGTACCGGAAAGCGTATCAGTTTTGTCACTGAAACGAGACATACCGGTACTAGAACGCATCGTTCTGGTTTTACCGCATTTTTATATATTTTATAAATTTTTATATATATATTTCATTAGTAATTGTTTTACTGTTTTTTTTTTCTTTTCAAAATACTTTTCTTCATATACTTGAAAAACACTAAATTTTAAAAATATACACTCTTTTTAGTAGAGTTAACGAAAATGTCAATCTCAGTGGCTTTTGAGACGATATCATGGGATTGTACTTCATAGGATTGTATGTAATATTTTTACAAATACAATAGGTTTTAAACAATAGTATGATTTTTATTTTTATTTTTTTTAGAAATTGGGTATTAACACTTGTACCACATCAATAATATCCAACATTTAACGCTATTGACCATTGAGTTTGCTAAATATTTGGTATTCAATTTACACAATTCACAAAACATGGGCCCTTTTTCCTCTTTACTCTATTAAGTTCTCTTTTTCACTTATCAGTTTCAAGAGTGAGAAACATGCGGCTTCTTCACCAAGTACGATTCAACACTTCCGCCGACCAGTTCTAGCACCCCGCCTAGTGCAACCACGCTTACTCCTACGACCATCTCTCCACCACCATTCACTTTAACACCATCGTCACCAATAATCATTAATGAATGACTAAGATGGTCGAGATCTCAAAATAGACCCATCTATATGGATGTGCTATTGATCAACCCCTGAAGAACGACCATGAGAAAATAGAATCGCAACCAAAACAATAGCAACTACTAAGGGCTCTCCTTATGCAAAATCTGAAATGCACCCATACCACCTCTCACCTAATAGTTACTTTGTGCGAGAATGGACGAATGTGTTGTATATGTTGTTCGCAGAACCATGGTTTGACCAAAATGTCCAAAACGATTTGAAGATCTTTGTGGATATCAACATGTACCAACCACGACTGGAATTGGTCTATTGCAATCCTTACTAAGTAAAGGAAAAGTCACCACCATGCGACACATATACAATATTTGGTAGGAAATGACTTCACAGGTTACTTTGGTGGAGTTGAGTTTCGATGGATGATGGTATGATACTATACACGAATAATAGAGGTCATAATGAAATGGTGTTATCTCATGCAACATTTAAGCCCATTAACCTTGGGCAATGATGCTATAACAATTGTTAATACATCTCAACAGGGGACACACATACTTATTCATTGGGGCTGAAAACTTAAGAACTGGTACAAGCTGAGACCGTTGATCATCACCAAAATGAAGGGTAAGAGTTTTAGAAAAGAGAAAGAGAAGGAGAGAAAAGAGAGACGTGGTTCAAAATGAATGGGTTGATTTATTTTTCATGTTTTGTTGGAATGTGAGTTCACTTTTGGCATTTAAAAAGCGCAATAAAATTCACATAAGGACTTTTAAAGAATTTCATTCGGCTTAGTAAATTAGACAATCCTTTACAAAACCATGGCAATTTTTTTAGGAAATAGAGTTAGAGTGAGGGACCTTAGGTAAATAACATCCTTTTGAAATCGCTTCATCCGGTCCGGTCCGTTGTATGTTTGAGCCGGGCCCCAGATCTAGGGCTTTCTCGCTTTAGGTTTCCCTCCATCATCCTCACACACACATACTCGTAGTACACACACTGATATTACACTCTCCACACCCCCTTTTCTAGGTTAATCTTTGTTACTATCTCAATCTCGAAAGTTGTAGGATCGAAGAAGAACAAGAAGAATGGGGCTTCAATCGGCGTCTCACGGGATTCAAGGAATGCTTAAGGAAGGTCACAAACATCTTTCCGGACTAGACGAAGCTGTTCTCAAGAACATCGATGCTTGCAAGCAGCTTTCCATCATCACTCGAACTTCCCTCGGCCCCAATGGTAAAATTTTTCATTTTCCCACCATCTCGTTACATTTTCATCGATTTTGAACATTGATTCGGTGACCCTTTAATTGATTTAGGCTATTGGGTGAGGAAACTTTGTTTTTTCGAGTTCTTTTTCTAACTTTAGATTTGGTTATTGTTGTGTTTTAAGGTATGAATAAGATGGTTATTAATCATCTTGACAAGCTTTTCATCACAAATGATGCTGCTACTATTGTGAATGAACTTGAGGTTCAGCACCCTGCTGCCAAGCTTTTGGTTTTGGCAGGTAAAGCCCAACAGGAGGAGATTGGAGATGGTGCTAATCTTGTAGTTTCGTTTGCTGGGGAGCTTCTCCAGAATGCAGAGGAGCTCATTAGGATGGGTCTGCATCCGAGTGAGATCATTATTGGCTATAACAAAGCGATTAACAAGGTTTGGCTCTCTACTTTATTTTGATTTCAATGGATAAAATTTTCTATGTTCAGGACAAAGAAAGTAGTCATTCCCCCCTTCTTATGATTGCAGACAATAGAAATCTTGGATGAACTGGTTGAAAATGGCTCCGAAACGATGGATGTGAGGAACAAGGAAGAAGTTATTTTAAGGATGAAATCCGCTGTTGCGAGCAAACAATTTGGACAGGAAGATGTTCTGTGTCCCCTTATTGCAGATGTATGTCTACTCACGTATCTAATACTGCAGTTCATTAGCAACAAATATGACTATTTGGAGTTTCTTACTATTGACCTGCCTTTTCCACTCTAGGCATGCATACAAGTTTGCCCAAAAAACCCAACTAACTTCAACGTTGATAATGTTCGAGTTGCAAAACTTTTGGGTGGTGGTTTGCATAATTGTACAATTGTTAGAGGTTTGGTCTTGAAAGGTGATGCTGCGGGAAGTATAAAGAGAATGGAGAAAGCAAAGGTAAGAGGTTTTCTTGTTTCCTTGCCCTATACATCAGTAATTTGTTCTATGCTTGTGTCACGGATTTTAATATGAATCAAAGCTGTTGTCTTTTGCTTATATCTTGAAAGTGCTAAGTTCTTTTCTTCATCACGTTGTTCACTTTTGTTGAATTAAAGTGTGGCTCTTTGCAAATGTGTGTGGGTTAGTATGTTTTCGTGTTTCGCTTTTTCATTTTTTTTTAATCTTCTTGAAAGGCAGTTCCTTAAATTGTTATAATTCCTAAAGCAAAATGTTCCCCCTCCGGTCTCCTCCCCCATTCTCTTCCAAGCAGAGCAGAGTTTAAGAAGATCATGGTCTTTACCTCATGAGTCGGAGAGAAAACATTAAGACCAATTGATTCCTCCTTCCTATGCCAACATATATTAGGGATATACCTTCTAGGAGAGGAGCTAGCTATAGTTGGAATCAAATCTGCAAGTGAAGAGTTTTGATAATGAATATGGTCTTACAACTATCCGACGCACGTCAGCTGACACTGTATTCACTGTATAGATACATAGTAGGGGCTGCTAATAGGGACCATGTCCCAAGTGTTGACAGAGGTTTCGGCTTTAACTACTATACTAAAACCCCCATGAAAGCATTCAGTTGCATTTATTTTTCCAGAATTACTTGGGAGTGTTGCCATGGTAACTTCGGTATGGCGTTAAAGGCAGGCCCAGCTTGGGGTTTATTCCTGATACATTTGAATATCTTGATTTTTAAGGAGTTATCACACTATTAATTGGATTTCACCATGTAATATAATCTGAACAATTTATGTAAACCCCATTAATAATGAAGGTCGCTGTTTCAGGTTACTGTTTGTTTGCCATTCTTTGGTCTTTTGATTGGTTTGCTGATGCAATGCACTGATACTGCTTTTAGGTGGTGGTTGTTGCTGGCGGTGTCGATACTACTGCGACCGAAACAAAGGGAACTGTTCTCATTAACAGTGCTGAACAGGTACATTATTTTTCTGCTCTATTATACTCTTCAGATGTGTCTTTTTCCTTTTTGAATACAGCTCCCTCTTTCGATGCGTGTGTGTGTGTTTGTGTCTGTGCATATATACATATATACTTATGTGTTGGATGGTCTTAATGAGGATGTAAGTAAATGGCTGAAAAGGATTCATGTAGCCAACCCCAGGTGCGCGCATGCGTGTCTATATACGCGCGCATGCGTGTCCATATGTGTGTGTGCATGTGTGTATCTTTAGTATGCATATTTATATGCCAGTTGTCTGCTTGTTTTATTGTTTTCATAGTCACATTTATAAAGTAGTTTGCTGTTATTAACTGCTGCATTTATCACAGTTTGAGCTTTAGAATTGTGTTTGTTTGGATTTACATCATAAAGTGTGGATGTCACGAGTTAAAACAGCTGGATTTTTGTACGGTTAAATTAGAAACAAGTGGTGGGCAAAGTCATACTCATCTGTTCCATGTAAATAGTCGATTTTTGAAAGATTTACTTATTAATTTTGTAATTTCACGCCTTTGTATATCTGATAATTTGTACTAAAGCTAAAATTATTTTCTTCAATATGCAAGAAAACTATCATATACTCCCTCCGTTTCATGTGACTTGAGACTTATTTCCTTTTTCGCCCGTTCCACGCATAGTTTTTAAAGGAGCGCGCCTAAGCCCCGGGCACAGAGAGGCTCAGTTTTGGAGCCTGGGTGTGCCTAGGGGTGGCAAATTGGGTGTTTTGGGTTTACCCATTAAAGTTAAAAATCCATTGGATATCCGGATATTTTAACTTTAATGGGTACACCCAAAACACCCATTTTGCCACCCCTAGGTGTGCCTAGCTCCGGGCACAACAATCGACCATCAATTAAATTGTAATTAAACATAATGCGTGATTATTACTTTTCGTCTCCCATGACTCTTTCATGTACATGCACCATAACTTTGTATAAGAGTAGCAATAACTAGGAATTCCTTCAAACTAACAACTGCTTATCATTTTATAGGATTTAGACTTAGAGTCCTTCGGTTTGAACTTCTCTTTATGCTTGTTTGACCATCTATTTATGTTTGTTTCTTTTATGACTTATAATGTATGTTTGATTTACTACTTGCATTTCATTTATTGCTTATCTCGATGTTGTATAATGTATACTATACTTTTAGTATTTTAAGGCATTTTTGCGGGCATCGTCACTCGGGCGCGCGCCCGCCTAGCGCCTTGCGCCTAGGCTCCGGGCACACCTTTTGCGCCTTGGTGCGCCTAGAGCCTTTAATAACTATGGTTCCACATCACTTGAGACTGCCCAAAATGGTAAAGAATCTTTACTATTCTTCCCACTCATTCTCTCTCCTATTTTACTTTTACACTCACAACACCAATCAACTTACTATTCCTCCCACTCATTCTCTCTCCTATTTATTTTTTCATACTCACAAACACCTCCTCCCACTATTTCTCTCTCTTACTTCTCCTTAATTTGTGTGCCAAAATTTTTGGTCTCAAGTCACATGAAACGGAGGGAGTAATTGATCATGAAAGAAAGATTTGAGGAAAAATATATATTTTTAGCTTAAATTAAGTAACTGGACTTGTAAAATGGAGTGTCCAGAAAAAGAATCGTGGGATGTTAATATGGAACGGAGGGTGTATTATAAGTTGTAGAGCTTTGGGTGCGTTTAGAGCTCTTCCAGTATCAGATATATGTCAAGATTAGAGGGCAGCTATTTGCTAAGGGATTGTTCCATATTGTTCCCCAAAGGGCGTCATAAGGTTCAGGTTCTTGGCAAATGGTCTATTTTTTGTGTGTATATATATACTCCCTCCGTTCTAGCAGAACTGAGACTTCTTTCCCTTTTAGTCCGTCCCACCACAAGTGAGACTACCCAAAATGGAAATGTTTTAATATGATTATATTCATCTTACCCCACCATTTAACCCCACTCATTCTCTCTCTCCATTTTCCACCACTCAATTTATTCAACCAACACTACTATTTACCCCATTCATTTTCTCTCTTCATTTTCTACCACACATATATTACTTTTTCACAATTATTGTGCACACTCCTCTAGTCCTACTTGTGCTGGGACGGAGGGAGTGTATGGTTGTTGTACGTTTTCATCCTTCTAATAAAATTCGTTTATAAAAAAATATAGTATATAAAAAATAGTATGAGAAATGTGACCAGCACCAGGGCCGTTAACGAGCCATACCATACTGGGCTTTTGAGCTATTGAAGCTCATTTCGTGCACATGTTGTACAATGATCAAACTTGCATGCTAACTCTCCTGTACACTTGGGCATCTTACAGCTCGAGAATTATGCGAAAACTGAAGAAGCTAAGGTTGAGGAGCTTATCAAAGCAGTTGCAGACTCTGGTGCAAAGGTGATAGTTAGCGGAGGGTCTATTGGAGAAATGGCTCTTCATTTCTGTGAGCGTTACAAGTACGTTTTCTGTATCTTCCCATTTATCTATTCCTTGATCTGTTTTGTGTGTCCATATTTGCTTGTATTTGATAAGATATACTCCAAAAAAAAGAAAGTTTATATTATTCTTTATTTAATGGGACCCACTTGTCAAACTCACAACAACTATCCCACTCGCAATTCCAACCTCAGTCACATATCACAACACACTTTTCATACTCACAACACCCACTCAACTACTAATTCTAGTTATTTTTCCTTAAAACCCGTGTTTTCGTCAAAGTGTGAACAAACAAAAAAGGAGGGAGTATGAATTTATCTTAAATCAGCGATAAATTTTCTTTGTAGTTTTAGAGGCTGATTACTTTTTCTTGGTTGATGTCCTTAATTTTGAACAGGCTCATGGTACTAAAAATCAGCTCCAAGTTTGAACTCCGCAGATTTTGCCGCACAACTGGTGCCGTTGCTCTTGTAAGCATAATCTAATGCTTTTCACGTCTTTCTGTAAGCTTGTTAACTTTTGCTTATATGTTCTCTTAATCGTAACAACAGCTGAAGCTTAGCACACCAAGCCCAGATGATCTTGGATATGTCGATTCTATTTCAGTGGAGGAAATAGGCGGAGCTAGGGTATGGAGCATTTCATAATTTATATTACTACTCCCCCTGTCCCAATATAAATGTCCAATCTTTTTCTTCAGATTTGCTCCTGATCAAGAACAAATTTGAAAACTTTTTAGACGTTCATTTTGGGACCCGGGGGGGGGGGGGTTAACTAAATTCCGTTTTTCTTTGTATTTATTTGTAGTCATTGCTTACTTGTATGTTTAGGTCACTGTCGTAAGAAACGAAGAAGGTGGAAACTCTGTGACTACTGTTGTTCTGAGAGGGAGCACTGATAGCATATTGGATGATCTTGAAAGAGCAGTTGATGATGGTGTGAATACTTACAAGGTGCCTAATTCTCTTAACTTAGCTTTCTGTGTTAGTTCCATATTCTGGGCCCAAGTTGCTTTGGCAAGTTATGTGTAAAATCCAATTATAATCTAACGATTTTGATCTGATTTACGTATTCATTTCCTCTCAGGCAATGTGCAGAGACAGTCGAATAGTACCTGGAGCCGCTGCCACAGAAATTGAGCTGGCCAGAAGATTGAAAGAATTCTCTTTTAAAGAGACCGGGTAATTGGCTTTGTACTGTTATTATTGGATACCATTAATGATAAACCGTAATGAGTTACCTGAGAAGTGAGAACACCTCTGAAGTAGAACAAACAACATTTTGTAGACCACTTCAGAAAGCTTTACTACTGTTCGAATAGCATTTCTCATACATTTGTCTTTATCTTCCGCCAGTTGAAATATAATGAATTTTTTATAAACTTACAAACTAGTTATATTTCCCACATGGGGAACTGGCACTTCCCTGGGCCCACGCGTAGAGGGAGCTCTTGTAGCACCAGATAACCCATTTCGTTTGAGGGATTTTTTGGTCTAAAAGGGGGAGACTCCTTTTGCCACAAGCTAATATTATGACTGCATTTTTTTATGCAAGCTATGAAAGATTAGTTTTGGACTTGTTGTGCAATGCTGGGCCAAGAAAAAAAAGAGCTGAAAATGCTAATCGAAGAAATCATTATTTATTTGCAGGTTAGATCAGTATGCTATTGGAAAATTTGCAGAGAGCTTTGAAATGATACCTAAAACACTGTCTGATAATGCTGGACTTAATGCCATGGAGATCATATCTTCTCTATATGCTGAACATGCGTCTGGAAACATCAAAGTAGGCCTTGATTTAGAGGAAGGGACATGCAAAGATGTCAGTGCACTAAATATATGGGATCTCTATGTCACCAAGTAAGTTTTCTTTGAGATGCTCTGCTTCAAATTTTGTTGAAGCAGTCCTCATCAAGTTGGGAATGATTTTGATATACTCCCTCCGTCCCAAAATGATCTTCCCATTTGCCATTTCTCATTGTCCCAAAAAGTCTTCCCATTTTTACAATTTGGGCTTAAAAGTGCATGAACAAAACATGGCTACTGAAGCAAGTGTTCATATTCTTAAAAAGTTTGAATAGTCAAATGGGAAGATCATTATGCTGACTTGTAATTTTTGATTATATCAGGTATTTTGCTCTCAAATACGCTGCTGATGCTGTCTGCACTGTTTTACGGGTGGACCAGGTAATTTTTTTTTGTTATTCCTATATCATCATTGCCCCCTAACGGTGCTCCCTTTTATCTTTATATTGGTATACATAAGAAATCTGTTGATTGTTGGAGTTATTAAAAACATTACTCGGTATGATTTTGGAGTAATTCAGCCAGGAGGGAAAAAACCAATGCACCCTTTGGAGGTTTCCCATCTACTGTTACAAAGTGTGCTCACTTCATCATTTTAACGCAATCATCAAAATATTTTATGTACTAATCTTAAAATTTATTGAGGAAAGGGATTTGGGCCCTTTGCCTCTCCATCTATTAACGACTATTCCCTCTTCTTCTTATTACTAAGCCACCCCTTCGAAGAGAACTATCATGCAATTCTATTTTAGAAATTAAAACCAACTTAAAAGGCACACACTTTGAGTATTATTGTGGCATGGCAGAAGAACTAGTGTGTTTAAATAAGAGTCAATACAACTAGGGATGGCAAGGGGTCGGGTTCGGATCGGATCAGACCTGATCCGAATCCGATCCGAACCCTAGAAACCACTTACCGAATCCGATCCGAAGTACCCTGATCCGCGCTCCGATCCGTGCCCCGACCCGATGCTTTCATGTTTTTTTTTTTTTTTTTTTTTTTTTTATAACATTCAGCATTGCAGCCTGTTTTTTTGAAAAACAAAACAAAACCTTGTTTTGATTTTTCCCTAAAAATGAACTTAACCATTTCACAATAGATGCCTCAAAAATACAAAAGAGAGTGTGCAGCTTCATTGGAACCAAAAACAAAAACGAAGTGCAATACAGACAAATCCAAGAAACTGCCTACTCAAAAAGAAAAAAACAAACTGAAATTCAATGGCTAAGAATTGTTAGATCCTCAATAGAACCGAAATTCGTTGTAGATATAGTAGATTTCGACGGAAATTGAGACCTAGGTTTGACAGATTTGGGTCAAACGTTTCAACACCGTTGAGAAGGAGAGCCAAGAGAAGCGCGAACGGCGGCACAGGCACCGGCGATGGCAACGGCAACGAGAACGGCGCATAGTGAGAGAGTCGGGAACGTCGCATAGAGAGAGAGAGAGAGTAGGGAACGGCGTTGCGTGGGAGAGAAAGGGGAGTCGGCGAGTCTGAGAAGAAGGAAAATAAAAATCCTAAACCTAGATTTTTCTTATATAAGGAGTGGGGTGGTGTGTATATTTCTATAACATGAGGGGGGTAGTAGTAAAAATTTATAAAGTTAATAGGTTCGGGTCGGATCGGATCTCGGATCAGGGGTTCTACCGAAACCGATCCGAACCCGATCGGATCTTTAAAAATGCAAACCATATCCGAAATTTTCGGATCGATTTCCCTTCGGTACGGATCGGGTTCGGTCAAATTGCCATCCCTAAATACAACCCTTTTATTCAATCTATTTATTAAAACGCCCAAGTTTGTAAAATGTTGAGAGCTCATAAGAAGCTACATACATTCCCTTCCTACCCACCAGAAGTGGCGTAGCCACGTTGTGGTCAAGGTGGTCAGTCGACCCCCTTGATTTTGGGGCCATGTCGATTTTATCACCTTCAAGTTTAGAAAAAATGACATTTTTACCACTAAAAACAGCACTTTAGTCAATTTTGACCCTTTTGATTTAGAAAAAAAAATAACGTTACACTATATTTTGACCTCTCTCCACTGATCCTTGGCTTCGCCACAACTGCCTTCAGTTGCACAAAAAATCTCTATAACTTGTAATGTGGAGAAAAAGGAGTTATAAATAACTCAACACCTTATTGAGACTGTAGAGTGTAGACCGGTGGGCATCATCACTCTAATTAATCTCTGGGTTTAGAAATAACGACACTGACTCTTTATCCTTGTGGATAATTTTCCTTTAAATCTGTTTATTGGCTTAGAAATAACGACATGACATATAAACTGCTTCCTGCTAATGTTGTTTGTGATTTTGTACAACCCTGCAGATTATAATGTCAAAACCAGCTGGGGGACCAAGTAGGAGAGACCAACCTGCAGGGATGGACGGGGAGGACTAGATTGTAATTGTATGCAACTGCTGCCTGCTATCGTTCTTCTTAAGATAATGTTGCTTCGTATTTGTAAACCCTTTTGGCATTTCTTCTCCCTTTGAAAAAACGAGACATACAAATTTTGATTTACCATCAAGTAGATGATAGAACTCGGTATTATAGTCCTTCTAAAGGTCTCTAGGTAATGTAGTACGGAGTATTTGATTTGTTAGGGAATTTCGAGTGTAAAACCGCCTTCCGATATTTGAGACTGTTTAAGGAAGATTTGAGTTTGAGTGTGTATTAATGGGAGTAGGCTTTGATGCTACTACTAAACTCTCTAAAATGATCGGCATCTCGAAACGTATGTTCTGTTTGGTATGCCACTTTCTTTTATAGTTTGGTGCTTTACTTGTTTTGTAGCTTTCTTGAAAATGTAAAAAAAGATATATGTATATAATGTGATTTAAGATATTAGAGCACGTCTTAGAAAAAATCAGTGAAACTTTGCATGATTGGATTTTTTTTTTAATAAGTGGAATTTTGCATGGAGTGACAATTTTGTAATTAAGTGGAACTTCGTACACTGTGTTGCGTTTAAGAGTGTCAGTAATAGTGTTTAAGAGTACCAGTTGAAGTAGTATCAACTGTAGTGTTTAAGAGTGTCTTTTAACGTGTCATTGAGTGTTAGTGAGGGTGTTATAAGAATGTTTGTAGTGTTTAAGAGTGTCTTTTAACGTGTCATTGAGTGTTAGTGAGGGTGTTATGAGAATGCTTGTAGTGTTTAAGAGTGTCTTTTAATATATTATTGAGTGTTAGTGAGGGTGTTATAAGAATGCTAGTGGTAGTGTTTAAGAGTGTCAGATAGTGTTTAAAAGTGTCAGTTCATGTGTCATTGAGTGTTAGTGAGTGTGTTATAAGAATGTCAGTGATACTATTTAAGAGTGTCAGATGTAGTGTTAAAAAGTGTTAGCTGTAGTGATTAAGAGTGTCAGTTCATGAGTGTCCGTGCATGTGTTTAAAAGTGTCAGTAATAATGTTTAAGAATGTCAGTGATAATGTTTAAGAATGTCACCTTAAGTGTTTAGGAGTGCCAGTGCTAGTGTGAAAAGAGAGGCAGTGATAGCAGCGTTGTGTTAAAAAGTTACAATTGTTTACAAAAATGTTACCGCATTTTTTTTTTTAAAAAAGTGCTAGTTACCTAAAAAATACAACTACACGTTTAAAAAAGAGTTTCTGTTATTTACGAAGATTGCACATCATGTTTTCAAAACAAGTTCACTTGTTTACAAAATATCACTCCATATTTAAAACTCATTTTTTTTTAATTGCTAAAAGAAACCGATTTTCTCTAAGATTTTGTGAAGATATAATACTAGACAATACCACCACTAGTTTTTACAATTTTATTAATCTGCCGTTTGCATATCACTATTTAAATTTAAACCCGTTATATACAAAGTTTTAAGAATAATACTTGAGATACAAAAAAGCAACAAAATCTTAGGTGTAATGATTTTTATTGGTGTTTTTAATTAGAGTGTGGCCGATCCACTATCGATGCAACCAATAAAATTTCGCCAACTCATTGTGTAAGCAAGATTTTGTGACTATGTTTTGTGCCCTAGCATCGTTCAAGTTTTTTTAAAAAGGAAAACCACTTTTGGGCCGAAACTCAATATTAAGCAATAAAATTAGAGATGTCCAATCAAGGCCCGAGCCTGCCAAATCCGGCCCGTTATGCATCCCGCCGCAAAGCCCGGCCCGTGGCCCTCAGTAATCATAGAAGTAAACCCCCCTCTCTCTCTCTCTCTCCCCGCCTCAGCTGCCGATAAAATACAGTCGCTGCTTCTTCTTCTTCTTCCTCTTTCTTTTTGTTCTCCGGCGCAGCTGAATACAGGGCACCTTTTTGATAAACATCTGAGTGATTAATTCAAGAAATTCAGTTTCCGAGTGTGTGTGATTCCGGTTAATATCGAAAGATATGGAAATTCATGGACTAATTTCATCTTCCCAGAAGTTAGTATTGGGTTGCAGTGGTAGTTGGAGAGATATCATCACCATCTCCAATAAGCCCTTATTCTCACATCTTAGAATTCCCGGGAGGAGGAGCGGTGGCGGCGGACACTCCAAGGCTACTTCAATTTCCGCTCTCTCCCGCCCTAACTCTCAAAATCCAACATTATCTATTCAAGAATCAAAGGGTATTCTCTTTCGCTCTAAATTGTTCTTGCATGTAATTTTGTACCCCCTTTTTTTTTTTCCTTCGTATTATTGCATGCTCGTTTTATCTGAGGTATTTGGGGATTTTTCTATTTGGATCTTGAACTTGTTCAGTTGACAATTTTGTTGAATTCCTACACTTGCTACTGTTTTTTTTTTCTTTCTTCGAGTTAATTTGTCCATTTTGTTAGTTAGTGATACAGTTTGTTACTCCCTCGGCCCATAAATGAATGTCTATGAAATTTTTGTCCCAAAACAAATGTCTTTTTTGAAAATAAGTTTGTTCTTACATGTCTTTTTATCATTTTTTTTCACTAGTCTCGTTATACTTGCAAAACTAGATGTTTGGAAAGAAGATCACTAGAATATATATATATATATATATATATATATATATATATATGAATCTTCGTCACTAAATTGTACTCCATCTGTCCCACCTCACTTGAGACCCAAGAGGTGGACATAAGAATTAAGGAAAAGTGATTTATGTGTGGTAGAAAATGAAGAGAGAGAATGAGTGGGTAAATAGTAGTGTTGGTTAAATAAATTGAGCGGTGGAAAATGAAGAGAGAGAATAAGTGGTGGAGTAGATTGTATATAAAATTATAAAAAATGGCCATTTTGGGGAGTCTCAAGTGAGCTGGGACGGGGGGTATATAAGTAATTTTTTTCAGAATGTCTCTTAAAATGAAATCTGGACATTCATTTTGGGACAGGGGAAGTATTAAGTTAATGATAAAGGAGCGATGGATTTGTCTCACTATAACGTGGTGCCTTCATATTAGTGGCCGGTTTTGACAACTTCGTTTGAAGAGAAAAAAGACACTATTCAGTGAAGGAACTCTAGCTAGATGCAATTTTTGAGATTCTGAGACACTTCTTCTGAAGCTGACAACTCAACTCAGCTCGACCTTTGTCCCAATTACTTGGGCCACGTCTGACTTTGTATCACCTATTTTGGTCCTTTTGGAGCCTAATCCAATATGATTCCTCCATCCTAGAAGGATGTTCCCACATTTTTTTGTTGTTTGTTTGAATGAACTTTAAGCAACAATTATAGGTTAATTTAATTATTCTAATGAAAATCTAAAAACTGTTATTGATAGTGTTTATAATGGTGTATCAATAACAAATTTTAGATTTTCATTAGGATAATTAGTTTGATCTATATAACTAGTGTTCAAAGTTCATTTAAACAAACAGCAAAAAAAGTGGGAACATCATTCCGGGACAGAGGAAGTATCACCTTATCTTTTGTTTCATGTCAATGGTTCACTCAATATTTTGATGCTAGTATGTCTGTATTTCATCATTTTTCATTTTTGTTAGCTTTCTTGGTGGTTTAATATTTTGTGCCAGTATGTGCCTCTTATCTTGTGAGTACTACTACTTTGTGTACAGGGAAGAAATGCTTTGCACGTATTACTTCTTTAGGGGGTAAAGAAACAACTTCAGTTGGTGCCAGCCCGCAGCTTTCACCGCCACCCCCTCCTTCTCATGTGTAATTACTTGCTCCTTTAAAGTTAATTTATCTTTACCTGTGAATCTGTGATTCAAATTTATTAACTGTTTTACAGATTTTGTATTACATTTGCGCTTGATTTTTGGTTGTTTGTAGAGGCTCACCTCTCTTCTGGGTTGGAGTTGGTGTTGGTCTCTCAGTACTATTTTCAACGGTGAGAACGGTTATCCCTTACTTGTCATTTGGTCAATAGAAATTTCAATTCTTATTTATAATCTTTGTTCTCTTTGTGATTTATTTGTCTGACAATTTGAGTTACATGGCAGGTGGCGACATATTTAAAGGTGAGTCTCTCTTTTACAAGGTATGCATAGAAATATTAGGTAAGGTAGGTAATATCCCTTTCTTTTTATATTCTGAATTTTTCGGTTTATAAAAATGGAAGATATTCTCTTACTGTTTGTTATTGGGGCAATAGAACTTAATATAAACATCTTAAACCACTGAATTAAGTTGGTAGTTGGTACTCTTGATTCATCCCAATCAACTTAGTCTAGTTGCGAGTCTTCAGTCATCTAACAGTGTCGATGGGACGTCTCCATTGTAATTTTGTTAACCTTAAGCTGGGTGACTAAAATGGGGCGTACAAGATTTTGTAAGAGTCGATTGTTTTTACGTTTATTTGGATAGGTAATGTGGCGTTATTAGTTTTCAAGTTTGTTCTGTTATCAAAGAAACCTTCATTCCTGTATCTGTTACACACACACACACAGACACAAGTGCATGGAAGAATTTTATCTAAAGAAGGATTATTGTATAAAATACCTTAAGCTCACCTTGATCCATTTGGTTGACAAAAATGGAAATTGACAGAAGCGTTTTATAGGCAGTGACAGTGACGAAGGTGTGTGTGTGTGTTTTTTTTTTTTTTTTTAATAAGGGTGTCAAGATTGGCTAAAGAATAAGAATTATACTTATTATATAGAAAATTGGCACAAAGGGGTGGGTGGGGGATGGTGGGTCAAAGTGATATCATAGTGCAAATTCTACCACGGGTAAACTATATTTTGACTACCGTACTATCCGGACATCGTTAATTTGACCATTGATCTTTTATTATGTGACCTTGTACTATTAATTTTATAACGGATGTCACCCAAATTGATAGTGTCTGTTAAATACTTAGTGGACTTGGTGACATGTATTTATTGCCAACAAGTTCAACTATACTCCCTTTGTCTCGGAATGATGTTCCAACTTTTTTTGTTGTCACTTCAAATAAACTTGAAGTAACAATTTAGGTTAAATACTAGGGATTTTTACCAATAAGTCCCTTGGGGAAGATGGTATTTGCCAATAAAACCACAACATTTCATAATCTACCTTAGGGTCCTTGGGTTGAAATAAATTTTACCAATAAATCCCTCACCCTTTTTAAATGGCAAAAATACCCCAGCCTATATAAAATCCTATTACACCTTTAACCATTGACCATCTTTGACCATCTTTGACCGACAGCTGCCACCCACCGCCACCAGCCGCCACCATCGGACCTCCACCTGCCGCCGTCGGACCTCCAACCGTAGCCACCGGACCTCCGACCAACCGCCGCCGCCGGACCTCCACCCGCCGCCGTCGTAGGACCACCGGCAGTTCTCCGACCAACCACCGCCGGAACGCCGTCGTCGTAGACACCGGCAGTTCTCCGACCAACCACCGCCGGAACTCAGACCTCCAGCCGCCGCCGCCGTCGGACCACCGGCAGTTCTCCGACCAACCACCGCCGGAACTCACCCACTGCAACCCCAAGTATTATTAATAAAAATTATTTGCTCTTGGGAGGGTTTGAACCCAAGACCTCTTAGTCTTGGCTAAGACTCCTAACCACTATGCCAAGCTTCTTATTTGTTCAAATAGTAGACTATTATATATTTAACCCTACAACCTCACATTTGTTGTTGTTGTTGTTTTTTTTTTTTTTTTTTAGGGGGGTTAGGAGTATTAATTCTTCACAATTGAACAATTACTCATTTTAATTAAAAAAATGAGATAAATTTATTTCACAATTGTTTAAAGAGCATTTGACAACACATAGTTCCGAAAATGAGTATTCTTTATAGAAACTGTGCGATGAATTTCTTAGTTGTTACACTCACCTCATGTGTTAACAACTGAGAAATAAATTTACCAGTTTTTATATTAAACTCGTGTGTGAATAACTGAGAAATGAATATCTCATTTATTATTATATTAACAATATAAAAATTGATAACTGAGAAATGAATGTATCAGTTCTTGTACTCAAATTCATATGTGAATAACTGAGAAATGAATGTCTCATTTATTATATAATTAAATCGATAAATTGAGTCATCAATTGGGAAAAATTAGAGGTGGTTTATCAGTTTTAATTCAATTATGAACAACTGTTAAATGAATGTCTCAGTTATTAATTTTTAAATTTGAGAAATGAATTACGTGTTGAGTGTCTTAATTTTTAAATTTAAACATCTGGGAAATCTAATTATCGATAGTTAAAATTGAGAGATTACTTTATCAGTTTTTATACTTAATTATGAACAAATGAGGAATAAATAACTCAATTTAAAACTTAATTATGAACAAATGAGAATAATTGAGACATGGATTTATCAGTTTAAAATGTGAAAAATTGAGAAATGAATTTATCAGTTTTAAAAAATGAGATTTTATTTCTAAAATTTAAATTAAGTGTTGAGTGTACTTAAACATCTGGGAAATCTAACTATCGTTTGTGAAAATTGAGAGATTACTTTATCAGTTTTATACTCAATTATGAACAATTGAAGAATAAATAACTCAGTTTAAAACTTAATGATGAACCAATAAGAATAATTGAAACATGAATTTATCAGTTTAAAATGTGAAAAATTGAGAAGTGAATTTATCAGTTTTAAAAAACGAAATTTTATTTCTAAAATTTAAATTACGTGTTGAGTGTACTTGTTTGATTCGCCTTGACGACATGATTAAAACAGTGGTTTCGGATTATTTTTTCGGTTTCTAAATTTTATGATATGGCATTTTAAAATTTTGAGGAGAAAAAAATAGAAGAGAGAGAGAGAGAGGAAGAGATAGAGATAGACAGAGAGAGAGAGAGAGACAGAGTGTGTGTGTGTGTGTGTGAAGCGTTAGGGTGGAAAAAAGAAAAAAGAAAAAAAAAGAAACAGACAGGAAGAAAGAAAGAAAGAGACAGGAAGAGAGAAAGAGAGGGAGAAAAAGAAAAAACGACTTACGTCTGGGTTGTGCGCACAGCACAGAGGAAGGAAGAAGGGCATTTTGGTCCAGGAAAAATGTCAAGGACTTTTTGGTAGGTTTTCAAAATATCTGTCCTTATTGATAGTTTTTATTTGGCCTAGGGACTTATTGGTCAAAGCCTCTAAATACAATATAACAATAAAAAACAACCTAATCCAGTGCTCAAAATTAACCTTAATAACAATCCAAAAATTGTTATTGATAGTGTATATAATGGTATGTCATTAGCAAGTTTTAGATTCTCATTTGTATTATTAAATTAACCTAAATCGCTACTCAAAATTCTTTCAAATGAACAGTTAAATAAGTGGGAACATCATTTTGGGAGGGAGGGAGTAATTGCAGATACCCCAACAGATAATTGCATTATAAAAAATAAAAAAATAGTTGAAATGGCAAGCAGCCCCTAAATCAAAGATCAAACCCCAAACCCTACTTCACAATTCAACCGTATCATTAATCGCCATCAGACTTTTACACGCAATTATCCTGACACCTTTAAATTTACAGTTACCGCCCCAATTCACCATTTCCTATCCAATCATAATCCCCAATCATTAGCTTCCATCATCGAAGAGTTAAATTAGGGTGAATCCATATAATCCCAACTCTCAAGTCGGTCGATAACTTGTGAAAGCATCAATTGACATGGAAGTGAAATGGAGTTTGGGGTTGTTGTGAATAGCGGAATGGGGTTTGAGGATGGAGGAGGAGGTGATGGTGGATTCTTGTGGAAAGTATTTTTTTTTTTTTTTTTATTATTGTTGTCATTATTTCTTGTTCCATGAAAACCCAGCTCTCATATTGTATGTAAACCTTTTCATAGTGTTAGTTACAATCAAAAGTGCAGCAAGGAATATCGACAGAATCGGAAGGGGGATTTTATTAAATGAAGTTTTGGGTGGTTGTAACTGAGAGGATGTGATTGATTGGGGTTTGGTGAGGGAGGATGAGGTGGTGGTGGGTTCAGTTCATGGTTTGGTGGTGGAGGGTGAAATTGGAAGGTGAGTCTTGTTGCTGCTGATGAAGGATTTCTCTCACGTTGATTTGGACGGTCTGAGGTGTTGGCTGTTTCCATGGTGGTGCGAAAATCGAAAGGTATCCATGGAAGAACATGTCTTGGATGATGGATGCGTGGAGTGCCAAGGTATTATACTAATGCATTTTTAAGGGTGGAAGACAATCACATGTTAAAAGTGATATTATAATTTGCCACATCAGCAATATTATTGAACTTCTGCGCACATCAGCAAGTTTGTCAAGGGTTAAAGAAAAATGTGTTTGAAGCATGTTCTCGTTGGTAGCTGCTTCCTAATGGCGCTATATTTTAGATAATACGGATACAGGAATAATATGCTCTACAAGGTACAGATTTGTTGGGTGATCCACTATCCATCAAATGAGTGGAACTGTGGAGGGAAGTTTCCCTTGAGAGAGGACTCCTGTAGATGGCAGGTAGAGATAGTAGATCTATACTAGTAACACGAACCATCAGAGTTTATGTTTATAATGTGAAGTTATCGATGTGTCTTTCTTTTTTCGTCCTGTTTCAGGTAAGAAATATTTCCAACATTTAAAATTAATGGGGTCTGACTTTGCTTCAAATTGGAACATGTTGCTTGATGACCGTAACAAGGGTGCATACATTTAACTAGAGCTGTATTAATCTTTAACTAGAATTGTATTAATCTGCTTTTCATGCCTGCCCTCTAAAGACCCTAATTCTCCAATTAGTATTTCGTCTTGTTTTGTTTGCTTATGTGTTTTTACCTTTCCACATTATCAGTGAATTAATTTATTGTAATCAGTACTCCCTCCGTTCCTAAACAAATGTCCAAATTTCACTTTGAGGGACATTTGTAAAAATGTTAAACCTAAGCTAAGCATGTTTAGTAGCATAAGTACATAACAAGCGCTTAATGATTTCACTATATTGCATTGCATTGCATGATGAGTAAGTGTAAATTAGAACTTGTTATATGATGAGGGATGATTTAGTAACTTCCGATAAAATTGGACATTCATTTTGGGACAAAGTTCCTTGAAATTTGAACATTCATTTAGGGGCAGAGGGAGTACTACAGATTGTCATATGCATTTGGTAACCTTATAGCTTCATTTATCTTTGAAGCCATGCGCCTTCTTATTTTAAAATCATTCTCATATTTTCATTCACGTTGATTTTGATCTCAACTGTTTTATACACTATTTTTAAGATTTTGGTTAACTATGCTTTCCATACTGATTGTACTTGCTAATCATGGGTTGGTTATACTTTCAGAATAAAGCCATGCAACAAGCTTTCAAGTCTATGATGGGTTCACAAAATAATCAGTTCACTAATGCACCCTTTCCTACTGGATCACCTTTTCCTTTTCAAACAACTCCAATGCAGGGTGCAGGAGCCTCACCTTCTCCTGGACCACCTTTTTCTTTTCCAACACCTCCTACCCCTACCCCTACTCCTAGCAGAGTGGCTTCACCCTCTGCAACCGCACCTTCTGCACCTGCCTCTGAACGTGTGGTGACGGTAGATGTACCTCCTAACAATGTTGAGGCATCACCAGCCACACCTCCTAGCAAAGTTGAAGCTCCATCAGCCACGAATGTCGAGAACGACTTAAATGTAGAGGAGGAGCCTAAGAAGTTTGGTATGTAATGGTTTCTTCCTGTTGGTGCCTCTATAATTGTTTAAATTTACATTTTCTATATATCTCAATGCGTCTCTTTAACTTTTCAAGAGTTTTACATTTTCTGTATGAATTTCTTCTTCAGCCTTCTTCTTTGAATATTTGTGAAAGATAGCTTAGGTTGAATCTATATATAGGATTTATAGTACAGCGGAAGTTAAGAAGGGACAATTATGGGTGGCTTGAAGGGGGGGGGGGGGGGTGCAAGAATTTTATCGAAATGTTCTATACTTTGTGGACCACAAGTAATTTTATGAATTTGTGGTAAGAGGGTTGGTCGACGTATATTGTAATGAAGGATTTGGTGGGTTGTTAGAGAGCTGGAGTTGTAAAGTTGGTCCTTAGCATGGTTATTGTTAATAGGTTGGAGTGTTTTGAGCATGAAATAACTAGGCTTATTGAATGGTAGTGATAGAAGTGATACAAGTCATACTGATTTTGCTTTTAGTAGTGCAGGGTTTAGCAGGCAGCTTCAGCAGAGTTGAAAATAAGAGGAAGAATAGCCATTATATTTTTTCTTTATTGACCAATGAATCATCAGTTAGCCTTTTAAAAGCCTCCACAATTCTATGAAATTGACGACTTTGAACTATTTACTAGGTTCTTGAGTCTCCTGCATATTAAAGCTTAAGATTGTCAGGCAATAGGAACGTGTTAGATTTTCAAGGCTCAAGTTAAATGCCTAAAGGTCAAATTACGGTCTAAATTGTAAACTATTATCGACTTAATTGTATAGCAAAATTACAATAGTTAATTTACTTTTCGGCGGTCTTATCTCAAAGCTAGCTAATTATACATCTCTCTAGATGAATCACTGACCCACTATTTCGCAGCTTTCGTTGACGTGTCTCCTGATGAAACTTTGAAAGCAAGTCCTATTGAGAGTTTCAAAGAATCTTATGAGAAAGATCCACAAAAGGATTTCAGGCCAACCAAGTAAGAATTCATTGTTATGCTGTTACTGCAGGCTAATATCTTACATGACTCTCTAAAAAATAAATATTTTCTTGCGTTTTATGAATGCAGGCTTTCCAAAATGGAGCTGCCTCCAATCCTTGGGGTGGTGCTTCTCAGGGATCCTCAACCACACGTAAGTAAAACACTCTTGATCTGAATTTGATCTGAATTTGATCTTTAAGAAGGGTCATCATTGTACATTTATTTATTAAATCTACTCATGAGCTAATATTTTTTTGTCAATATTTTAATTATATACGACATCCGTCTTAAACGAATATATGTGTTTTGACATTTCCTTTTGCCAACTTCATTAAACTTTGGCCAAAAAATTTGTAAAATTTTGCCCTAATAAAAATATAAGAGTTGCCACTGATAGCATTCTTTTTATTGTTTCAGCGATAAGAATTTGATTACCTATGCATGGTGAATGTATGTCGAAGTGCGACTTGCTATCGTCTTATATTTACTTTTCAATGTGGAAGGTGTTTTTTTTTGGTTTGCAATGGAAGAAGCATTCAATCTCCTATATATATATGTATATATGTGTGTGTGTATATATTATGTAGTACCGATAAGTCAAAAGTTTTTTTTTTCCCCTAGCATCTCGTTGGGCTTTTTATGGACTGCTATTAGGTAGCTTGGTTTTGCGACTGCAGATGTGTTTTTCCCATTAATTCTTGGTTATCTAGTGAATTATGAGTAGGATCAAATCTGTTATTGTTCTGTTCTTTTTCCACTTTTTATGAAGTTCAAGTCCACCTCCTTTTATGGATTGATATTATTATAAATACTCTTCCTTTCGCACACGCCAGATGCAAAAGCATACATGAAGATAATCACTTTATTTAAACTTTATCTTTCTCTTGGGAATTTTAATGTGGAAAAATGTTTAGCGCAAGAAAAGTATAGATTATTTGTAGTGAATAGTTGCAGGAAACCCATTTTAGTCTTTAGGTGGCTGACACCATAATACTTTACTTTTGTAAAACTTTACTTCTACAAAAATTGATTGAGTTGCATTTTGAAGCGAAAGTCTTTCCTACATTGAGCTTATGTATTCTACATTTGAACCGGTCCCAGTACTGGTAGTACCTTTTCATTTTCAAGTGCATCAGCCAGCATTATCTGTTTCTACCTATGACCTATTTATTGGATATAGTGACTTCTCAATTATTATTTTTAACCCTACATGAGTCATGAATCTTTTTTAAGATTTAAGTTTTACATTGGGGCATGTTAACTAGCGACCGCATTATTTTTTTTATTTTTTTTTTTGGCATTTTCCCTTCGTTTTCTATAATCTTGTTGCTGCAAATCTATCAATCTACCCTGTTCATTTTCAAAACAAATGCGAAGTCGTAGTGTTCCAACTGGGCTGAGTTGAGATCTTCATATTGGCCAATGCATTTGTCTTTTTAATCTTATATTTATTTTATGGGCAGAGCAAACAAATCCCCTTATGTCGATGGAAGCATTGGAGAAGATGTTGAAGATCCAAAAATGCAAGAGATGGTTTATCCGTAAGATAACCTGACTACTCTACCTTGTTTGCAGTTCTTATAGTTTGTCCTTGTTAAGGTTTAAGCTTGTAGGCTAGCCTAAACTTAGTCTTGCTTTCCATCCGTTAGAGTTTTATACATTTATTTTGGAACTTTGCAGCTACCTTCCGCAGGAAATGAGGAATCCTGATACCTTTAAATGTAAGTTCATGCCTTACTGCTTCCTACGATATACTAATTTTAATGCATTAGAGTTTTTACTGACGATACAAGTGCTCTTTAGAATTATATGCTTTCATTTGTTAGTCTCAGATGATGTATCCAATGCACTTGCTATTTCCTGGCATGGGAATTTTCGAACTTCAGTCCCCTCCTTGCAATTGAAATGTTGACAATATGAGGTTTATGTAGTTGCTGCCACTTTCTTATGTGTGCTGGTCCTGCTGGATCTGATTGCTCTACTTTGTTTTAAACGAGTTTTGTAGAATCTTGTTTGCTCGGTGAAAACTTTTGTATATCTTGTTTTTAATTTCAGTAAACTAATTAATTGGCGTTAGTTTCTTTGGTATACCATCCATTATTGCTGAATCTATAACGGTGAAACTTGCAAGATTTCATGTTTCTCATATTGCTGCAAATTTCTTTCATGTTGTAACAGGGATGTTACAAAACCCTCAATATCGGCAGGAACTGCAATCTATGTTACAGAACCCTCAAGATATGTTGTAAGTTCCTTTTTCAACCTTAATCAACTTAATGATTTATTTGCATTTGGTTAGTTTTTTATAGGGAAAACTAAAATTTGCCACAATACTTTGGGTTTGCCTACAGATTTGCCATTGTACTTTATTTCATATTCTCCTTCATTTTCTTTCTTTACTGTAACAATCGTTCAAAATTCAACAGCAATGTTAAAAAAACTAACGAAGATGTTAAAAACATAGAGGCAGCGTTAAAAACTTAAAATACGTTAGATGAAGCTGTAAAAAAGAGACTTAAAAAGAGACTGCTTCATTGGTTCTTAGATTGTTGGTGTCTTTTCCTACCTTGATCTGGGGAAAGAAAAAGGAGACATGATAAAACCCTAAAAGAATTTATTCAACCCCCTCCCCTCTGCCCCCACTGCTCCCGTCCCCCTCAGCCACCGCTCCGTTTCTCCACCAAAATGACTTCTCCGGTAGGCCTCCCATCACTCGCCTCTCAGTCTCTCCTATATGCTACTATTCTCTGCCGCTGTCACCCCTTATTTCTATGGAGATTCCATGGGTGCCACTCAATTTGAAGTACCAATCTGGTTCTGCCTGCATCTTCTCTGGTCTCTTGACCCACCTTCCTCTCATGTCGTCGTGTCCGCCTTCCTCCTCGGCTGCCGCCTTCTCCCCTTCTATCACCCTCTACACAACAGTTCTACCCCATGGCTCTTCAGGTTCCCATTTTTATACGAATCCTTTCTCCTCTCTTCTCCATCTTCCATTTTCCTCTTTCATGAAATAGTTTTACCCAATTTTCTAGGTCATTTTCAATCAGGTTTCAATCTGCTAGGCCATTTTTTTTCTGGGTTTCTATTCTCATTAACAATTTCTTTAAAAAAAAAAAAGGAAGATAAAGTGACTCATCTTATATTCGCACTATTTCCGGCTATGATTTGGGTTTATGTCTGTCTCTAGTTTTTCAGAAAAGATTCTATTTGGAGGGAATGTTTTTTAATTGTAGTCTGAAGTTGTTGATCTGTCATGATTTCAGTTTAGTATTGAGAAGGAATGCCATTGATAATTTGAATTTCAATTTTAGTTTTGCATTGACATTGGGATAAGGAAATGAGGTTAATGGAGATTTCAATTCTAGCTTCAGATCCTAATTAACTTTGTGAAAGCAAGAAGGAACTCATTAATGATTTTCAGTCTCAGTTTGGCAAATGACATTGATGTTCTTTTGCTCGTTTTTAAGGTCTTTTAAGTTTTTAACATTTCTGTGTAATTTTTAGCATCTTCGTTAGTCTTTTAATTTTCCGTTAAGTTTTGAACGGCCGTTAGGGCAAAGGAGAGAAATAAAGGTGAACATCAGAGTACTATGGCAAAATTGGCGAGTATAAAGTACAAGGCAAATTTGTAGGTAAAGCCAAAGTACGGTGGCATATATTTTGGTTTTCCCCTTTTTTTATACTTCATGAGTGCCCTTTGAAATGTGTTTTGCATCTCTTATTTATTACTAACGATCAAGAGCAAATTTGAAATTTTTCGGACATTCATTTTGGGACAGATGGAGTTCTATTTTTTTTTTTTTTTTTTAAGGCTAATCAATAGGATTCAAATATTAATGTGGAGAAATAGTTCAATCCCACAAGGGCCAATATAAGAGGAGACGAAACTAAAACTTGTTCTACCCTCAAACCAACTACCAGCTCTTAAATTTTTTATTTTTTATTTTTTAATAAGACCTTTAAGTGCGAAGAAGGGAGTATTTATTATCTGTAGTTCGACTCAAAATAGAAATTTGTATTCTTCTGGCTCATTTTTATTACATAATACTTGGGCTTATTCTTTGTTATGTTTCTGAAAATTGTGAAAGTACGGCATCAAGTTGCTCGCCAAATGGCGACCAAAGAATATTTCATCCTTTCTTATCATTGCCCTTTCTGGTTTTTTGCTTCCAGAAATCGCATGGATTCATTGAAAAATTTCGATATTAACAGTCCAGAGGTCAAGCAGCAGTTCGGTGAGTTTGAATCAGGGGTCAACTTTGATTTCTTAGTTACTGTACTTGTTAGCTAGACATACCTCTTCGCGAGGAGTATATTGCTTTAGTAGTTGAATGCTTGATAGAAATTAATTACTTTGCTCGGTAAAATGTTCTACATCAATTCATGTGAAAATTACACCATACTCCCTCCGTCCCATCCTAAATAGGATTCTTGGTCCCGACACGGGGATTAAGGAATAATAATCTTTTATTATCTTTTCCAGAATAAGAGGACGTGCCAGGTTAGAAGGAAGTCAAAAGCTTTTGAAACTAAAAAGCCACCTCCGTACAAGTGCTGCGTACAAGTTCCGGCCAGGATGATTGGGAAAGATCAAACCAATTTGAACCGCTGAACTTGAAAGATTTCGTTAAAATTGTTCGAGCTGTGGCTAATACCCGAGGCATAAAAGAAGCATTTTCTACGGGATCCCGAAACCACCAGCCACCCCGACCGATAGAATCATTCTCTAGCAGTACAAGATCTAAAAGAATGCCCGCAGTTGGACAAGGAAAGGCAAGAGCGAGCAGCCACACATGAACCGCGGGTGTTCTTGTTGGTATCATAGATGTGTTATAAGAACTGGGCAATGTCCCAAAATGAATTGATATCGAAGCATTAACATTCGTGGATGGAAAATGACTACAACCCTTCCTATTTGATAGAAAAGGATCCGAGAATTGTTAATAGGTCTTACCTCAGCTCGTAAATCCCAATTTTGTCTATGAACACGTCGGCCCGAACCAAGGAATCCCTCAGATATGATACATAACGGATTTTGGTCTATGATAGATCAATCTATGATCTATCAAAAAAACCCATTAGCGCCGCCGATCGTTATAGGGGGGATAAAAATCGACCTGCCGAAGATGTTCGCCGATTTCATGCAATAGTCAGGAATTCTTGACAGTATCGGGCTGGAACAACCTGTTCTTCCTGAATACCCTGATTCAGGGCCAAAGAATTGCCTGACGCTACCCTATAATATTCATCCTGACCTGGTGATAAATAAAGCATCCACGCCCCCTTGGATCTCTTAGAAATTTCATAAAATGGACTTTCTAGAGATCCCCAACGACCAATGGTTGATTAGTCATCATGGCTTGAAGCGGGTTCAAAAGATCAACCGTATGGGGTTTTGACTATCTATTAGCGTACGTATTACCCTAACATGGATTGACATCTAATTAAAAAATTTCACCCAATTGAGCGCGTCTAGCATATTTTTTTACAGTCGCATGATCATTATAACTGACTCCATTGAGTTCGCCACCGTAGAACTCAACAGTTACACCTACTTGTTCGACACTATACTTCGATTCTGCCCTTCGAAAAGAAATCGTCTTGGTGTCAAGATACAGCTATATCGAAGACCTAATTGAGGCACTTTGAAAAGTAGCAGTCGTAATAGCTACGAAGATTCCTTTTCGTCGAAGGTCAAAAATTCTTTGCCTTCTCAAAAGATGACGTCGTTGATTTCTTTATTCCATACATTAGTGAATCTATGTTTTTAGAAGTCCCCTGCAAACATAACGCCAGGGACAACGAAAGGAAAAAGAAATTCTAGTCATTTATGCAGCTGTCAATCCAGTCTGATCTGAGGGAAGCAGTCCCAAGTCAGTAGTGGTGAAAGAAAAGATCTCTCATTTCCCCATCAAGAACGTAGAGGAGGTAGGATGGGCAGTTGGTCAGATCTAGTATGGATCGTACATGGACGGTAGTTGGAGTCGGCGGCTCTCCTGGGGTTCCCTTATCTGGGATACCTGGGGAAGAGGAATGGTCTTCAAAAGAACCTGTTAAAGATTTACTTTTTACTTTTTACAAAGTAAATCTCGAATTAGGTTCAACACATTATGCACTTGTTACACAACAACCCCTTAGAGGCCGGGCCAAGCAAGGAGGACAACGGGTCGGAGAAATGGAGGTTTGGGCTCTAGAGGGATTTGGTGTTGCTCATATTTTACAAGAGATGCTTACTTATAAATCTGATCATATTAAAGCTCGCCAAGAAGTATCTATATTCATGACTTGGCCCAAACAAGAGAAAGAAACAAGCATCCAATTTTTTATAGATATTCACGATATGTTCCCTATGGTAACTGAGTTCATGAATTACCCACACCCAAGTTCCATAGCTTTGGGTCCGCTATCCCGATCGACCCCCGAGCAGGGGCTTTTGGGAAGGTTCTGGGCAAGGAGGGATTCGAACCCCCGACCCCGTGGTTCGTAGCCACGTGCTCTAATCCTCTGAGCTACAGGCCCCACCCAACGTGTGTTAGAATTTCTTAAGTACTGGAATAAGTACAGTACTAAGATTTATCAGTACCTTGCTAAACACCTTGGGGATGACTTTACGTTACTTGTGCGAGACTGTGAGTGGTTTGTGGTCACCGGGTTATTCAAATAAGTCGTGTTTTTTGTGGTTTTCCCATGTTACAACTTCTGTACCAATTCGGTCGATCCGGAATGGATCGGTTAAACATTCCATTAGGGAGCCTGGTCCTTCCAACCCGGGTCGACACATTTGGGACCGATTCCACTGCTCATGTACAACATGATTCGGATCTGATCATAGAAAAGATTCTCTTCAAGTCATTTATTTGGTACCGCCCAAGGCGTCGGAACTGCTATTCTGACCCTTCTCGGGGGATTCCATCCACAAACCCGTCAACCCGGCGGCTTCTATTAGGAAGGGCAGCAGCTCGTAGACCACCTAAAAAGTTCGGAACCCAAAGGCAATCGTTGAGTGAACTGTATCTTCTTCGTGTTAGACTCTTTGGGTTGGTAGTAATGGAATGCTTTCATTATCTAAAATGAAGAACATTTCCCACCAAAAGATCAGTCCAATAATACCACTCACTGGTAAATAACGCAATACTTCTTCGATAAAAAGTTGTTTGAAAAGTAGGTGTTGTGAGTATGAAGGAGAGAGAAAGTGGGTGGGGAATAATAAATGAAAAGTTGTTGTGAGTATGACAAGTGGGTCCTACTAATAAAAAAGTAATAAAAGCTTTCCATTTTGGGATGTCCTATTTCGAGTGGGACACCCAAAATGGCAAAACGTCCTATTTCGGGTGGGACGGAGGGAGTATATGAATATAATACTAATCATCCAACAAAATTACCTATGACAATCCTTTGAGAACATTGGATTGAATAATTCAAACTAAGAAAAGATGAGATCCCCAAAGCACAAAACCAAAAAGAGGGACTTGTACCAATAAACCATAGAGGAGTAAAGCACCAGAATCGGAAGTGAAGCATGAAATGGATCAAATTTTGGCAGACCAAGCAACTTCCAGAGCAAATAGAAGCCTCATAAGTTCCAGCCAGTATCCGTATTAGGAGGAACATTTAGCCACAATTCATTTCCTAACCACACTTGGATCAGATTTTCTATGTTGTTCAGGTTTGCATGGTCAAACATTGAGCGAGTTTTCGTCTCGTAACATCTATTTAGTCCATTGGCAGCTCTCAGCTAATATCAGTCTCCCTGATAGTTTACTCAATCTCAATACACACACACACACATGTACATAATATTCTTGTTATGGTTGAATCTTTAGTCTCAGATGATATTAACTTGTATAACTCAAACATCTTGGCAGAATATAATGAAATCAAGAAAATATATTTTCAAAAGTTGGTATATAAAAATGAAGTAAGCTTTGCTAAAGAAATCGGTAATCACCTCATTTATGTTGGCAGTCAAAGGTGAGGGTTTCAGAGGAAGATAGAAATAGGCGGGCATTTGTACCAGCTGAAGTTCCTATTGGGAATTGGATGAAACTGGTTGGCAATGAGAATGTTTGTTGAGTACAGAAAGACCAGTGTAGGACTCGCAACAAATCCTTCAATTATGTACAGCGTGATAGAAATATAGCTGCCACTGTATTATGTAGTCACATTATAACTCAATTTAGGGTATCTCAGCATTTAGTTCAATGCATATTTTTGACATGTTGCCATTATGCAAGAAAAACATTAACTGAGAAATGGTTCAGAATGATGTAAAAAATATGCTCTGAAGGGTATCCATTCGTTTAGCCCGCAGTTATGTTGATATATTCTTGCTCTCTAGATTAAGTCACGAGCAATTGTTTGTTTATATATATATATATATATATATATATATATATACTCCCTCCGTCCCCCCCGACTTAGGATTTTTGGTTCCGACACGGGGATTAAGGAAAACTATTATTTTAAGAGGAAAGAGAATGAGTGGAGGAAGTGTTGTGAGTATAAAAAGTAAAGTAAGAGAGAATGAGTGGGAGAAATAGTAAAAAGATTGTTGTTGTGAGTATGACAAGTGGGTCCTATTAAATTAAAAAGTAGTATAACCTTTCCATTTTGGGCCGTCCTAAGTCGAGTGGGACGCCCAAAATGGAAAATCGTCCTAAGTCGAGCGGGACAGAGGGAGTATAGTGAATTATATTCATTACTTTGTTAATGTGCTTAGGCATTTCAAAGTAGTATATGAACCGACACTTGATTTATGAATTTGTCTTATTGGCCAGATCAAATTGGGCTTACCCCTGAAGAAGTTTTTTCGAAAATAATGGACAATCCTGAAGTTGCCATGGCATTTCAAAACCCAAGAGTTCAACAAGCAATCATGGATGTATGCCCTCTCGATCTAGTTTTCATTTTATTTTTTCTCTTTCATGCTACATGAATTCTGTTTGACACTGTCTCCATGTTTTCAGTGTTCTCAGAACCCGATGAGTATTACGAAGTATCAAAACGACAAGGAGGTAAGCTGACTTGTTTTTTTTTGGATGTCTATGACCTAAAGTGCCTTGCATTGAGGACATTTCTTACTCCCTCCCTCCCAATTGTCCTATGTAACAAGTTAAAACCATTTAAGGATGAAGCTTTGCATGCTTGTATCCGTAAAATTGAACAACTTCTTTTTTGGGAAAAGTTGAAAAGAAAGTGGGACTATTTTTTTATTTTGTGACGGAGGGAGTATTAAAGACATGCTTAACTTATCAAGTCATCAATAATTGTCCCAAAGTCCTTTTTTTTTTTTTTTTTGACTTTTCCTTGTGTTTGATGTGTGTAAATTGTAACTAAAGAAATTTTATTATGGTCGGTTGGTATTCCAGGTAATGGATGTTTTCAATAAAATATCAGAGCTGTTTCCTGGGGTAAGCGGACGTTGATTCACCTAGAGATGTAGATTAGTGCATTCTTTTTGGTTTTGACGAGTGAGTGAGCCTGTTTACATGAGCAGTTCAAATCGTACATCTGCCCTCTTTAGCATATATGGCGGGAAGAATGAGGGTTTTCATCAAAATACAATACTAATGCAATCTTTCCCGCAGAAAGTTTTTCCCCTTTTTTTCGTGTGGTGTATCATATTCAGGACATGTCACAAGTACTTTTCACACTTGCAAATTATAGAGATGTTAAGTATTTTATTATTATTATGAAGTTATGATCTCTCTCCCTCTCAATATGTATTTGCTGCTGAAAATTTACATTTGGAATAATAACTTGAATTTCTACCGGGGATTCTGGTTAAGCTAGAACAACCTCCGCCCCGTTGATCTATATAATGTGATTAGTTTTTGCCAACATGTTACTACCCTATCATGTCTCAAACTGAATATCCAGAAAAAAAAAAAAAAAATCAAATTTGCTTTTGATTATTTTTTTGAAACCAGAAATTTACTTTTGATTAAAATGATTAAGAGTAAATATGAATTTTTTGAGAGGATATCCTACCGTCAACCCACAATGTAGATCCCCCTCTTAGGGTAGTAGTATCTGAACATGTCATCATAAGAATTAATTAGTGATGTTTTTAAGTTAATGACAATTGATATTAGACCAACTCATAACTTACTACTACCTACGAAAACAAAATGAATGACTTATTTTGTTTAAAAATAAATGATCGTTTAAGATCAAAACATGTATTTAAATGATTTTATTTTATCAATTTTTTTAGTTATTTGTAATTACAAAACTAATATTTTAAAACACGTAGCAAGGATATTTATAAACTTATACTCTAAAGTTAACTTTTAGGCCCCGTTTGGTAGCCAGTATTAATCATCAGGATATGATAAATAATGCTGATACACATTATAAATGGTGTTTAGTAGGATTTAAGTTTTGGATAAATAATACTCTTCATCCGGATTAAACTCCTAATCCCCTTCTTATTAATCCCAATTAAAGTGTGTTATTAATAAGACTGGTATTTTGGAGATGATGATAACTTTTTATTGGACATTTATGCCCTTCAATATTCAATAATATGGGCAAAAGCAGCAAACAATCCTTTCTCCCTCGCAAGAACTCTGCTTTGTGACTGATTTACCATGACCTACTCCGTCCATCCCAACTGCATCGATCATTTCTGGTCATTACTATGGCTTGGTTTTTTTCTGCCATCTTTTTTATTTTTGTTAAAACTATGCTTCCTTACTCTTCTTAGAACTGGTTTTCGAGTTCTAATTTAGGGTTCTCAATTTTAGAGTTTTTCGATTTCGGTGATGTGTTAAGGGATCTTTATCGATTTGGATTCATTCTTCTCCCAATCCAATCGGATAACAGTGTATTGTAGCTCGATACAACGATTCTTAATTTTTTTCTCTTAAAACCCTATTTTCCAGAATTTGTTTAATTTAGTTGCTTTAATTGATTCTTTAGCAATCATTTTCTATGTTTTAATTCTTTTGCCAAATTCATCTTCTGTTAGTATAATAAATTGCATTTCTTTCAATTCAGTTCAGTGTAATTTTGTTCTTTTCCCAAACATAAAATGAATAGAGAAGGAAGAAGGACACGAGATTATTATTATTATTATTATTATTATTTTTAAGAGAATGTGAGAAACTGATTTGGGTACTTTAGTATTTTACTAGTGGTGAAGCAAATAAGACATTAAATAATACTGCCTTTACCAAACATAAATTTAACTAGGGTTAATGAGAATTTAGACCCTGAAGTATAGTACCACCCTTCCAATCGAACATTGAGAGTCTTTTTCGCCAATTTAGGCCTTGAGGTAAAAAATGTTCGCCACGTTAGGCCTTTTTGACGATTTTCGTCAGAAAAGTCAGTTAAAGGACCTAAATGAAAAGTTTAAACTTTGTAAGGCTAAAATTCAAAATATTTATTTTTATGCCGAAAGTCAAAATAATTATTAAAATATTGAATAAAATGGTTTTTAAATTATTATTAAAATATTAAATAATAAAAAATAAATAAACCTCAATAAATAAATTTTATTTTATTTACAAACGTAATAATAAACATAATAATTTTTTTTTCACATGTACCAAAAAAGATTTCATCAAAAAGAAGTCATCAAATAAATTAAGACATTAAAGTATTTATTTTTATCATCCACTTAATTTATAGTTTTCTTTTATTCAATCTTTATTATTGATATTAAATTAATAAAAAACATTTTTTTGAAAAATAAATATTAAATATGAGACAAGTTGAGCCCGTAGATGCTACGTTATTGATGTCGTGGTTGATTTGGTTGAATGTGTAAGCGAAGGAATTAGTGTTTTAGTGTGTGTTATGGGGTAAAAAGGGAAGATTGATAAACTTGTCTTATACTCCCTCCATCCCAAACTTTTGGTTACCTAAATTGAATGCGCGGAGATTAAGAAAAAAGTAGGTGGTGTGAGTGAGAAGGAGAGAGAAAATGAGATAGTGGATAATTGTTGTGAGTGGGAAGGAAAGAGAAAATTGAGCATTTTGGGTAAGTAATCAAAAGTATGATATGCCCAAAAAGGAAATTAGTAACCAAAAGTTTGGGACAGAGGGGAGTATTTAATATTTATTTTTCAAAAAATTGTTTTCTTATTAATTTAATATCAATAATAAATATTGAATAAAAAAAATTATAAATTGAGTGGGTGATAAAAAATAATACTTTAATGCCTTAATTTATTTGATGACTTCTTTTTGATGAAATCTTTTTTGGTACATGTGAAAAAAGATTTATTATGTTTATAAAATAAAATAAAATACAATTTATTTATTGATTCTCTTTATTTTTTATTACTTAATATTTTCAAAATAATTAAAAAACCCTTTTATTCAATATTTTAATAGTTATTTTGATTTTCGGCATAAAAAATAAATATTTTGAATTTTAGCCTTACAAAGTTTAAACTTTTCATTTAGGTTCTTTAACTGACTTTTCTGACGAAAATCGGCAAAAAGGCCTAACGTGGCGAACATTTTTTACCTCAAGGTCTAAATTGGCGAAAAAAGACTCTCAAGATTCGATTGGAAGGGTGGTACTATACTTCAGGGTCTAAATTGTCATTAACCCATTTAACTATTGTGGTAAGATTATTATTACATTTCTTGTTAATCCAAAAAGTAATAATACCCTTATTAATAATACTGATAATTCTTATCCGGCAACCAAACGAGCCCTTAGAGTATCACTTAAATAAAGTAAATGACATTCATTTTAGAATGAGGAGTATTAATTATCTTTAATTACTCATTATGTTCTTAAATGAATGTCCAAATTTTATTTTAAGTGACATCTGAAAATTACTATGTTTGGTACAATTTAGCGATAAAAATTTGTATATAATCATGTAATCCTCTTTCACAACATTTAGTTTTGCAAGTATAAAGAGACCAGTGAATTTTTTTTTTTTCGCAAAAAAACGCGTAGGGACTGTTGGGAGTGGAGTCCTAAAACCGTGTGGAGACGGAGAAAGAAAAGGAGTCTAAATCATAGGGGGTTGGTGGAGATCAAGGAGATGTCAAAAAGGAGAAGGAAATCGAGAAGGTGCAGAACGGGGGATGCACACTACCGTGCACTACGGGGAGGAGGCTACTGTTTTGGAGAAAAAATAGAGCACGACCGAGCTGTACGGCCGAGTAGCCAAATGTGCACGGCCGTGCATGTCGAGGGACGGCCCAATTTTTATCAGTTTCCTATTTTGACTAGATTTCTTCTATGTATTGATTTATGAATTCTCCTACACCTATATAAAGGGGATTTCATCCAGAATATTGTGTGCTTGATAGGATAAAGCTAGGATACACAAGAGAGCCACAAAATAGTGTCTAGGAGGGGGCCTAGGAGAGCCATGGGGGCGATCCTACAACTCGGCCATGACCGTGTTGTTTGTGTGTTCTTGGGGAGGTGAGATAATATGTATGAGAGATTGTTCATGGAGAGTAGCCATGCTAGATCTGTGTGAGAGCATGTGCAGAGTTGTAATAATCTTTACATATTATAGAGATATCCTGGTTTGGTGCCTCCGGACGTAGCCATGTGTTGGTGAACCGAGTTAACAAATCTTTGGTGTTATGTTCTTTCATACTCCCTCTGTCCCAAAAAATAGTCTCATTTTGACTTTTTATGGTCAACATTAATAACTTTGACCAAGCATTGGTGTCAATCTAATAATAACAATGAAATATTAAAAATTATTATTGATTAAATCACTTAATGATTTATCAATTACAATTTTTAAAATTTCACTAGAATGATTAGATAGACACCAATGTTCGGTCAAAGTTCATTTATGTTGACCATAAAAAGTCAAAATAAGACTATCTTTCTGGGACAAAGGGAGTATTTATTATTTCATGTGTTGAATTACTTTCTCTATATTGATGACTGCTAGTGGATGTGAAAATCTTCCAAATCCAACATAGACATTTTTTTTTATTCCCAAAGAAGCTATTCATTTTAGGTTTTTTTTTTTTTTTTTTTTAAATGGACATTCATTTAAGGAGAGAGAGTAGAACTTTATTGGGGATACGTTTCATCTGCCTCTACCGTCTTAAGAATCACTCTCTCCTTCCTTCGGTTAAATTTAAATATCACATTTTTCATTTTTACCCTCCTAAAATAAATATTACCTTAACAATTAAAAAAGGGTATAGTGTAATATTTCCATTGTATATGTTAATGTTGGGATACTAAATTGTGAAATTGAACTATTGGGAGCAACATTGCAAATCTAAATAAATGTCAGGAACCATATTGCAATTTGCCCTTATTTTGAAAGATAATGTTATTTTCAGAAATGAGACAAAAGCAAAAAAAAAAAAAAAAAAAAAAAGGGGAATACGTAACAGTGACCAAAACACCAATCATTTTGCACCTAAAGAAGATTTAATACTATTGCCATGCACTTTTCTATTGAATGACACTGAAGTTGAGAATTTTCAAAAGTGAATTCTCTTTTTCATTGTTAACTAGGGTCTAACCCGTGCTACGCACGTGTATTTTTTAGGAGCGGAGTTTCTATTATTTTGTATGAAGCAATATATTAATTTAAGAAAATGAAAAGTTAGATGGTAAAATATAGGAGTATGATACAAATGTAATTTCTTAACGTCAAGTTAATTAAGCATCACTCTTTGCTTTGAGAAAATAAATACTTATGAAAAAATATGTAGATATAATTTATGCTTATAAAATTAATAAGTCTATAGAAATAAAATAATTAAGTGACCAATAGTAGTCCGTGTGATTACCTCAATTGAACACTTGTGCGGGTTTAATACCTAAATCATTTTTGTTGCATGAAAAATATCTTGAATCAAATATTTTGCACAATAAAGATCACTATACTTAACACCGTTAAAATTTTGGCATTAAATTCATCACATGCCATTTTTTAGGGCTAAAATTGAAAATGTACGACAAAAACATTCCCATCCATCCTCCATTTCACCTTTCAATGGTTGCCATCTCCCTATGGAGCCCCATCTTCTTCAAAACCAAATTACTTCTTCTGTTTTAAAATACATGTCGTTTTTAAACTTCTTCACACATATTAAAAAATGCAATTAATATATATTAAAAAGACTATTATTCCCCTAACATATTTAAATTTTCTTAACAGTTAAATGTTTACACAAAAGATAGCTTGCAATTAATGAATAGGGTTATTATAGGTAAACAATAGTAAATATTATTTGGAATTAACAAAACGTCAAGTATTTGAAACAAAAATTAACATCTAAAATGTCATATATTTTGAAACGGAGAGAGTAATTTACTACATTTTATCAAAAAAAAAAAAAAAAAAAAATCCTTTCACCTCTTTAGTCAACTCCAGTTCCACCGTCCCAAAAAGACACGTCCTTCACAAAAAGAAAAGATCCTCCAAGCAGCTTCATTAGCTAAAAATGATTGAGCAATCAGTCACTATAAATGTTTAAAAATTCACGAGGCTTCTTTTATATCTGTTCTGTTTTAATCAAGTTCGCTCCTTAGCATAATTTGCGTCAAATAGAATCAAGTGGGGTGAGCAAGTGTGGTGGACTTTATTGGAGAAGTATACGTAATAAAGTCTAACTTGAACTTGATACTTGTATCACAACTCTATTGACCTTTTTATGTTGACCGAATTGACTGTATATGGTATTATGTGTTAATTTCATAAATTTTGAGTGTACTTATGTGTATATAATCATAATATAGTTTAATAATCAAAATACATGAAGTAAAAAATAATAATGCATACCCGTGTCATGAATTATGCATTTCATGCTATAAAATATTTGGGATTGTCAAAAGAAAGAAATGAGTATGCTTTGCTCCAACTGTAAACTTGATAGAAGGATGAAGCAGAAACGCCTTATATTCCTTCACAATGCATTGTAAAATTTCAAGCATTAAAGTAATCAGTTGTAAGTGTGAATACATAAATATATAAGCTTGAAAATGGTATAAATTCCCTTTACTGTTACAAAACTGAATCGGATGGATTGGACAGCCAAAAGCCCCACGCCTTAATGCCTTAACATTCAGCCCCTTTAGTTCAAACTTTTTTCTAATATTAAATTTACTTATCATTAAATTCATATTAGTTTTCACAATTTATTGATGACTTTTTCTATTTCTCATTAATCATGATTATTGTAACTTTTTTTAATTATTAAATTTGAATTATTGTTTGATAGCTATTTATTGTTATGATATACATTGAATGTACTTTAGACCTTTGAGTTGCCAATGCTCTTATCTATGAGTAGTATATACTCCCTCCGTCCCACTCGACTTAGGACAAATTATCATTTTGGGCGTCCCACTCCACTTAGGACATCCCTAAATGGCAAGTTTATATTACTTTAATATTCAATGAGACCCATTTGTCATACTCACAACAACAATCCATTTACTATTCCACCCACTCATTCTCTCTCATATTTACTTTTCATACTCACAACACATCATCCACTCATTCTTTTTCCTCTTAAAATAATATATAGTTCTCCTTAATCCCCGTGTCGGGACCAATTGTCCTAAGTCGGCCGGGACGGAGGGAGTATAGTGTAGGGTAGCTATTAGAAGACACTCATAGAAAAAGATTGTGTAGAAGTATCAAGTTAACTACATCAACTTAACTTGTATAATAGAATAAAAAGTTAACTCATAGAATAACTATTATAATAATCTAATACTATTAGCTAATACCCAAAATATGAAAAGTCACCTTGTTGATGAGTCATCGACTGCATGGCTTCACGAAATGCAAGATTCCTCAAAACTTGTCCACGTGTCACAACCAAAGGATTCCGCGTCGACTTTTAATATATATAGATTTAAATAAACTTTGAGAAATCATTTAATTTAATTAAGAATTCAAATCTTTATAATATTTTGAATTATTATTTTTAGTTATCTTTGAAAACTAGAATTAATTGTGTTGTCTTTTTTGCCAAACAAGTCCGGCATCTCTTTGAATATGAAATGTATGAGGTCCAATTCTCACCAAATGCATTTTTAAGTGTACTCTTATAATAACTTAACCTTAAGGCATTCATTATTAAAACTATATTTAAATAAAAATAGTGTTTTTTTTAATAGCATTGAATACAACGACATTTAGTAATGCACTAAAATTTGAAAGTTTGGGTTATATTTAAGGCCAAAAAGTTTTCAAGTTTTAAAATTATATTTGAACCAGGTGAATACTTTCTTCGTCCCTGTAATGAGGGATATTCCACTTTTTTAGTGATTAATTTAATTCAATGTGAAGTTTTTTTTTGAAAAATTATTATCTCAATAATTTGAAAAACTGTTATATGTTGTATTTTTAATGGTTCATGTCTTAATAACATTTTAGAGGAATAATTGTTTTTCTACTTTTTTTTAATCAAATAAGTCATTGAAATAGTAAAAATATCATTCTGAAACAAAGTGAGTAATAATATTACTCACTTGGTTTGAACCTCAGTCTGAATGGTAGTTTGAACCACTATCTGAACCACGGTTTGAATCGCAGTCTGAACCATATTACTGAACCATGGTCTGAACTAAACCGAACCAAACTACAGCGGTTTGGTTTGGTTTGAACTTTTTCATGGTTCGGTTCGGCCTGAAATTTTCCGAAACCGATAACTAGTGGTTCGGTCTCTAAAATGGCCGAGACCAAACCAAACCGAACCATTTACATCCATAATGTAATATGTTGGGTTCGGAAACTATAGTTTTGGATGTCCTTTTTTTTTTCAATCTTTATTTAGCACAACACAACTCCAGGTTATACTGGGTGAAGATAGAGGTCCAAATAATCCAATTTGATTTCAATTAATTTAAGTAGGTTTAACCAAATAAGTGGTATTAATTAAAGTAAAGTCCCATTAATACAGCAGGTATTAACTAAAGAAACCAAGTAAACCCTAGCCGTAGCCATTCAACCCAAACCCTAATGGAACTAATTTTTTTTTTTTTTTTTTTGAAGGAATGGAACTAATTCTTAATAAGCCAAAAGCGACAAACCTTAATTATTAATTAAGTAAGGTTACCTTAAACATTTTTCTCAGAAACAACCTGTACGGACAAATGAACCCCTTACACACGCACCACAATTAAGTACTCCCTTCGTAAAAAAATTGACAGTTTTATTTGACTTTTCAAATGATTTAAACTTACATTATAAATTATGAAATATTAACGCAATAATTTTGGAAATGTGACTAATTTTTTGGGACAAACAAAATAAAGTAAACGAGACGATCATTTTGAGACGGAGGGATTAATGGTTGGTACAAAACGTAAAATAAAGAGTTAGGGCAAGGGCATATTAGTCCAACAAGAAATGCAACTTTTGCAGTTTTTGGTGGGAATTTGGAATTGAAAGCATTCAAGATTAGGCAACGTCTTTTAGTTCAAAAATGGAAAGAAAAATTCCATTTTCCAGGTCATTTTCTTAGCCAGCCAGCTCTCTCTCTCTAGAAATAGGGTTTGTTTGAGTGTAGCTTCAAGAGGGTAAGAGAGGAAAGCCTTCTTTGGAATTCGTTTCGCCGGAATTTATAGTAATTTTAATTCCGGACAAGTTATCATCCTGCAGGTCAGTTATTAATTTGGTTTTAATTAATGATATACACAGTTTCCATTTTTGATTCATTTTTATTTTCATTTTTTTTTTTGAGATAGATTTTGGAAATATTTGTATATGTTTGTGGTTTTCAAGGCTAGATCTGGTTTAAGAAACTCATAATACTATTTTTTTAGAGTGTGATATAACTTCGAAAATATGCTTTGAATTGATGAGAGAAATATAGATATTTATTTATTTGTTTCTTTCTTTCTTTTTTTTTTCAAAAATAAATAAATCTGAACCTAGTTATTTCATGAAATATGGAGGTAGATGTTCCTTCTACCATGCGTGTGTTGCATAGTGATTTAGATCTTAAGGAATGTTTATATTTTATCTCTTTTTCCAGATCAAAATAGGTTTTCAGCTGATCTTCTTTAAGATTAAAATCTTCTATTATTTCTTGTTCTTTCATTTAATTTTATTAATAGATTTGCAGATATAGAAGAGAAAAAACTTAATCAGATTTTTACACTACTAAAGTTGTTCATATGATCATTAAAATCCCCAAAAATTGTGTTTTTGTTTATAACCAGATAAGTTACTTTAGTTTTTGTTTCTCAGATTTCCAGATCTATAAGTTCTGCAAATCAAAAAATTGGTCTTAGGGCTTGTAGTACTCAGATGATCTTTCAGATCCATTGACCAATGTTATAAATATATTTGGTCAACTATTTTTTTTTTCAAAACCTTCATTTGTTTTTCTAAGATACTGAAAATTAGGGCTTCTTTTCTTTCTCTTCTTCTTTTTCCTTAGATCTGTCCAGCTCATGAAATGATAACCAAGTTTGATGATGCTTGCTTGTAAGAGAATTCTTAGTATGAGAAAATTAAGAGAAAATAATTGTTAGAAGATTTGAATGACTATATATATATATGTAGAAAAACTTTGATAAATCATTTTTGTGGTTTAAGTTTGAGTTAATATATGTTTAAATTATGCAGGATTGTTCGATGGGTCGAGGAAAGATTGAGATAAAGAGGATTGAGAACAACACGAATCGACAAGTGACATTTTGCAAGAGGAGAAATGGACTGCTTAAGAAAGCTTACGAGTTGTCTGTGCTTTGTGATGCTGAAATTGCTCTTATTGTCTTCTCCAGCCGTGGCCGTGTCTATGAATATGCTAATAACAGGTAGATATATACATACATACTCAGTTAAATTTAATTAATTTTTACCACCTCCTATTAATTCTTTTTCAAAGTAAAATACATGTCTTACAACACTTTTGTGCTAAAATATCACTATATTGTTCTTTTTTATTTCTGTTTATTGTTAAAATTGTTGTAGGAGAAGGTGTTCTGAAATATTTATTTTCTTGGTTTTTTCAGTAACTCGAACACATTCACTCCCACTATATTCCTTTAACATCATCTTTTCTCGCATGATTGATTACTGGTTTTAGTTGTCCAAGTGCAATTTTGGAAGTTTATTAGTTTAATTTGCTCAATTTTGAATCTGGTTTTAGTTGTCCAAGTGCAGTTTTGGAAGTTTATTGGTTTAATTGCTCAATTTTGAAACTAAAACTAATTTTTTGGGACAAACAAAAATGAAAAATAAAACTATTATTATTGTTAATTAAAGGGATTAATAGTCTTACACAACACTTGGTTGAATGTTGATTTCTTTTTCTCTTTTTTTTTATGAACTTTTTCAGCATTAAAATTTATGTATCTGTTATTAATTCTATGATGATTAGTTTATCACACTTGAGACAAGAGTGTCTTAAAAAAAATTAATTCAAGTGTTCTACTGTCTATAATTTATCCCATTTATATAATTTTTTAAAATAATTATTGTCCACTGTTATACTTTCGCATTCAATCTAGAAACTTGAGAATATTTAGCGCAAAAATAACCCAGTTTTTATAAGAGGCTTCAATCTTTAATCTGAATGTTTGGTCGTTCTCCCTTTGGGGGGTTTTTGATTTTGCACCATCTCTTTATATGACCCCTACAACTATCATCTATTTTCTTTTGATTATTCTTCAACTATTATTCAAGAAAAAAAAAATACTCCATCCGTCCCAGAAAGTTAGTCCCTCTTTTTTCGTTGTTTTTACAAATGAATTTTGAGCAATAATTTAGGTTAGTTTTACTTATTCTAATGAAATTTTTTAACTTGTTATTGATACATTATAAATACTATCAATACCAATTTTTAGATTCTCATCAAGATAATTAAAAATAGCCTAAATGATTGCTCAAAGTTCATTCGTCATAAAACGGAAAAAAAGGGACTAACTTTCCGGGACAGAGGGAGTACGATGTATCAATCATCAAATTTGAAAAATAATAATAATAATAATAATCCAAAGCCTTGTGACCAAGTAGTAAATACAAATAAAAGCACACCAGTAACTGTTTGTTATTTCACATTTTTCATCACTATCTCACTGCATATATATACATACATCAATATATATATAGACAGAGATGTAGATAAAATGAGAGAGAGAGAGATTATGTAATGTTTAGGAAGCAAGAGTGGTCTGGTGTGATAGTCATTGGGTTTTGAGACCAGTTGCCATTTCAGTGTCAAAAGAGAAAGAAAACTTGCAGTTGCACCCTAATCAAAATCACAAAGAGTTAAAAAAAAAAAAAAAAAAAAAAAAACATTTGATATAATTATGCTGACAACCCTTTCCTTGCCACAATATTTCTATGTTGTTTGTGAATATCAATGTTGCTTGTCTTGAGTTTCCTGTTTTAGCTTTTGGAAGATGTCTTGCCAGCTTTTATCTCTCCCCTTATCGATTTCAAACTCAAAGTTTAAAGTCCTTATGTTTGACATTTATTGATTATCAATCTTTATAAATACTCTTTCTTTCTGTTCCTAAATAAATGTTTATTTTTAATAAATTTTTATCTCAAAATAAATGTTTTTTTTTTTTAGATGACTTTGTTCTTAATTATTCTTTTAACAAAAAATGGTCTTCAATTCTGAAATTACTTGTATACCCTCACAAACAATTGATGTCTTTAATCTCTAGGAGGGTATTATGGTCAATGAAATTGGGTACATTGTTAAACTACTCTTGAAGTGGGTATCCTAACAAAACCCATATATATATATATATATATAGGTAGGTGCTCAAATGAGAACCTAAATATCCTGAGAACCATGAGAACTTAATGTATCCAAGTGCACATTGGATATATTAGTTTTTACCTAATGTATCCAAGTAATGTATCCAATGATGTATCCAAGTGAACCATTGGATACATTAGTTTTTTACCTAATGTATCAAAATTCTCACGATATTTAGGTTTTCACAGGAGCACGACCCTATATATATATATATATATATATATATATATATATATATATATATATATATGTGCTCAATTGAGAACCACAATTGCGTGAGAAGCAATCATAACCATTAGATTAGAATCACAATTGCCTCAATATTCTTCTTTTCCCTTTTCTGATGTTCCTTCCATTTTTATGATCAATTTGAGTATAATGAAGGGAAAGGTAATCGTACTCACACACACACACACACACACTTAAAGTTGAAGCTGTAAAACTGAATGTAACCCCATGCGAACTGTAACTTCCATTTTGGTGTTTGCTCCTTCTGTCTCCCTAATTACACAAGGAAAGATTGAATGTTGGAACATGCATGGTATACCACTCATCCTCTCTCTCTCTCTCCCTCTCCCTCAGCATTGCATTATTTCACACTATTAATCATGTTGGATATAAATAATTTTTTAAATTAAAATATTCCCAAAATATTATTTTTCAAATTATATATAGATGTATAGCCACAATGATAATAGGGCTCATAGTGTCTGTTCTCGAGGAGCACATCCATTGAAACAAGGCTGAGATAACACATAAATTTTTAACTGAAAATTAGCCCAAAACCGTCAGCACCATGAACTATTTAGCATAAAATTCTGAATTCTTAAATATCTATCATAAATTGACGGGTTCCATTAACTTTCTAATGAAAAAAAAATGATTGTTTCCGTTAATTTTCTAAAGTGCTAGTTCCGTATTCTTTTTAATATAGAGTGCTATCAAAGTTTGTAAATGGTGGTTCAATGGAGTTTAATGGTGTTATGTTTGGATATGAAATCTTTGCAGTTGAAGTAGCTTTGTTCACTCTCAATATTACCTTATACTCCCTCGTCGCAAAATAAATGACACATTTTTCATTTTACTCCGTCTCTAAGTAAACGTCGCATCTCTAAATTAGGAAAGAGTCTTAGTGCAATTTTACCATTGTACATGCAGTTACAATCAAGTAAAGCATTTGTGACAATTATCTTGGGACGGAGAGAGTAAGGAATAAGGAGCTTATAACAAGACTGTAAATGTTTCTAATTTGTTGGTTTTACACGTTGAAATTCATGAAAGAAAATTGATATAGTTTCAGTTTCTAATGTTGTCTACATTCTCATATGCAGCATCAGATCAACTATTGATAGGTACAAGAAAGCAACTACTGATACATCAAACACATGCACAACTCAAGAGATCAATGCTCAAGTAAGAAGAAATCATTTTATCCATATACGCTCCATATATATGTTGATATATAATTTATCTATATCAGATACTCCCTCAGTCCCATTTATATTAGCCTCTCGTGACGTTTTGGGTCAATGCAATTGAACTTTGACCAAACATTAATGTCAATCTAGTCATCCTAGTAAAATTTTAAAATTTGTCATTGTTGCAGTTTTATCAACAAGAGTCTAAGAAGCTGCGCCACCAGATACAAATGATGCAGAGTTCTAACAGGTAATCTATGCTATTACTCCCCAAACGCCCCCCCCCCCAAAAAAAAAAAAAAAGAAAAAAAAAATCTTGTTTGAAAAGTCAAACTTTTTAGTGATGGACTGGTGTTAGATCTAATAATTTTTAAATTTTTTTTTTTTTGGGGGGGGGGGGTGCAACTAAAAATGCAGGCATCTAATGGGTGAAGGATTAAGTTCTTTAAACGTAAAGGAGCTGAAGCAGTTGGAGAACAGGCTTGAACGAGGAATCGCTAGGATCAGGTCCAAAAAGGTAATTTCACTCATCATGCGTACATCTCTGATTAAATTACTCCTCTTAATTATTATATACTTCCTCCGTTTCAAAATGATAGTCCCATTTACCCTTTTTGGTTTTCCAAACTTATAATGTAACACTAAAATGTTTGAAAAGTCAAACGAGACTACTATTTTGGGACTGAGGGAGTATATATGAAGCTGCTGCCCTCATTCATATATTTGTCCTACTTGAACAGCATGAGATGATACTTGCTGAAACTGAACTTCTGCAGAAAAGGGTAATTACATACCACTTCACTTTATGCTTACTCTCTCTTTTTTTTTTTTTTTTTTTTTTTGTTATAATTATAATAACATGTATAAGTATTTTGATTACTCCTCTTTTTTTTTTTCAATATTTTTCCATTGAATTACTGCATGCAGGAAATTGAACTTGAACACTACAATTCATGCCTTAGAGCAAAGGTATTATATACTATTATTCCCTCCTCAAATTAAATGATTGTTTCGTTTTGCTTTTATGTACATTGAGAAGAATTCTTAGAAAACTACTTTCTGAAGATTTTTTCCTGAATTGCCTCTAGCTAACACTATACTGTATGTGTACTGCCTCATTATAGAACAGGTATGAAAAGTCATGTATCTAAAAAATGCATTGTATGTAATCAAACAGTATACTCCCTCCGTCCCATAATAAATATCCCATTTGATTTGTAAATGTTTTTAAGTAACGTGCATTACTTGTTTGCACATTTTGCTTGTACATGTAAAATTGCACCAAGACACTTTTCTTTTTTAAAACAGCGACATTTTTTTTGGGACGGACCAATGGAAGGAGTAAATGAAAATGGAATGCATTACTTTTAGAAAGTAAACAACCATTTTGCGACGGATATATATATATAAATAGTACTCCACCAAGATTTTAATGGGAAGTAATGAGGGGTTTGGATGCAGATTGCTGAGAACGAGAGGGTTGAGCAACTAAATATGCAGGTGGGGCAAGATTACAATGCTATCCAGACATACCTTGCTTCAGCTGGGAATGTTCTTCAGCTCAATATTATGGACAATCCTCACTCTTATGCCCTTCCTGACAAAAAATCTCTTCATCTCGGGTACGTTATCATAAACTCAACATAATTAAGCTAAATTTACTATAATCATTTTTTATTTTTTTTGACATGGATGTTAATTTTGCTTTCCAGATGAAAGGTGGAAATATATGGGAGAAGATCTTGACTGGATAGGATGTTTGGCATGCAAAAGATGATGTATCAGAATGTAATGGGAATATTGAAGGTTTATTTTGTTTTGTGCATGAATTATTGATACATTTACTGGATTGGTATTTCCAGATATACATGCTAGGCTTGATTAATGTGTGGTATTGTTTTGTGTATTTTGATGTGTGTGATATGTGTGGATTTATTTAAGATTGACAAGGGATTTGTGTGAAACTCATTTGATGTTTATTCGTGGAAAATTTACTAGCTTCTGATTCATTTTTAAAGTCATTTTTTTTTTCTTCTGAAAATTGGCCCTCATTTAGGGACAAAGTTATGAACATTTAGTTATATTATGAAACTGATGTTAAATACTCTCTCTGTCCCTAAATGAGTGTCCATTTTCAGAAAAAAAAATTGTCCCAAAATGAGTGTCTATTTTGATCATAACTTTGTCCCTAAATGTTTTTTTTTTTCAAAAAAAAAAATCACTGGTCTCTTTATACTTGCAAAAACTAAATGTTTTTAAAGAGGATTTTAAGATTATATATGAATTTAGGGTATTTCTATTAATATTAATGAACATTAAAAAAAACTGATAATGATAGTATTTATAATGGTGTATCAATAACAAGTTGTAAATTTTTATAGATTTACTTAAAAGTAGTCTAAATTATTAGTTAAAGTTTAATAAATAGATGTAAGAATTTATAATATTTTGAACATCTATATTATAAAACATATAGGAAATAACCGTTTCTTAAAATGACATAAAGAGCGGCTGAGATTAACTCATAACCGCTCTAATCCAATGGTCATAACTTAACAATTATTTTTCTATTCAATTTCAGTCGTTTGATTATTAATTGTCCACTTTGATCGTAGGGCTCTTATCGAGCGGTTTCCACATTGGCCTTCTTCCCTTTTACCTGCCGCTTTTTGTCTGTCGCCCCATCTCCACCTCAAACGACGCAGCCCTCACGAATGCAACTCACTGCCGTGCTTTGACGTCTCTCACAGCCACATGTACGCCGCCACCCATTCGTGCCGGCCGCAGCAAGGTCCATTCTTGCTTATCCCTCCATCCCTGACAGTCTCTGAGGGTTAGTTTTTCTGCTGTTGAGAGAGGTAAAAAGATTGTACTCCAAATTGGTTGTTCTTGGTGTGCGCCTCTCAAATTTTGCTGCAGACTTCATGCAACTGGTACATATCCATGTTTCGCAAACAGAGAAAATCTGTTCTTATGCGCATCGAAGGAGAAAAAACACACCATTTCTCAAAACCATGTCGGAATTGTGGGTGTTCCTCGAGGAGTAAAAATTAAGGAGTCTTTTCTCAGGTAAATTTTGGTTCCTGTTTTCATTTTTTGTCTTGGTTAATTGAGTATTTTTTTCCTTTGGGTCAAAGTGATTTGATTGTTTGCATGAATTCTATGAATTCTGTATTTGTGTTTATGAGTATTAGCCATTCGGTTTTGCAATGCCTAAGTGGGTGTAGATTTTTTTTTCTTAATTTATTTTTTGGAATTCAGTTTGGATTGTGTGTTTTTATGAATGGAAAGCTTTTGCAATTGAACCCAACTAACTACAGAACTAATTTGTTTGATTGATGACTTCTTTTACGTGAACATGGCATGCTGTTTATTTGTTTTACCTCAATTTTCGCTCGACTTTGTAACTTTGGATTCTTTTTCAACTCCTTGACGACTAATCATTAAATATTTCTTCTTTAGGCCACGGTTTTAGTGATTGGGATGGCGGTTTCCTGGTGTCTACACTCAAAAGAAGATGGGCCAGATCAAGTACTCTGAGAAGTACTTTGATTACAGGTAACGTTTTCAAGGTCTGGATATCACCAAGGTCTTTAAACAAGCTTTCTCTGTTCAGAGGCACATTTGGGGGTTTCCATTCATAAAAGCTTCAATTCGGAGAATTACCTAATCGAAGTGCCCCACATTTACAAATATAGAGTTGAAGATTTCTTGGACGTTTGGGTTTCTTGATTGGCGCATCGGCGCTTTAGAGACGGTTAGACCAGAGAAGGGGGCGCTTAAGGTTTTGGTTTTTTGGTAGGGGGCTGTTGTTATGAGATTTGATCGTTGTACTGCCTAGGCGTCTTAGATGTAAGCCTCATTTTTTTTAATGAAATTTGCTTCTCTAAATCATGGACGTACTATAATTAAAGAGTCTTTTGCATGATGCCGTACTGTCACCGTGCCATTGGCACGAGTACGAATACTAGTTTAGTTATATTTTGAAATGCCATTGAATTTTCATTTTACTTTCTACCTTTGTGATAGAGATTAATTGTTTAAAAAATATCCATTTTTTAATTCAAAAAGAAATTGACATTTATAAAGTAGTTTATACAACTTAAGATATCTTTAAAAAGGTTTTTTGAGTTGGGTGGAGTAAACTTAGAGATTGTGTTTCTAATTGAGATTGTTGTTCATGAAGAGTATTTTTAATTTTATAAGGATTCAGTTGAACAATGAGGAGTATTATGTTGTAAAAAAAGATGAAAACTGAACACTTGTGTGAGACGGTCTCCCACGGTGAGATGGATCTTGTTGTTGAGAGAGGAAATAGGTTTACCCATCCCCGCCCATAAGGGGGCAAACAATTTATCTCTCATCAAGATCCGTCTCACACAAGTTTTTGTCCTTAATCTTTAGGCTATGTCTATCGATAAGAGTTGATGTTTAAAATTTATTGCATTAATGACGTTGTTTCCTGATTTTTTTTCAAATCCCAAAACTTAATCTCTTTACTCATACGTCATCATATAAAATTACTATTCCCTCTGTCCCAAAATACTTGTAGTTCTAGCACTTTACACACATGAAAAGCAATCAATACATATCAAATAGACCAAGTTACCCTTTGAATAGTTCAATTACCTGGACAGTTAAATGATTTTATAGTCACAACTACCTGTAATAAATAAGGGCAGTTTAGAGAAAGTGTGCCAATTTTTTTTTATGGGAAATTGCAAAACTACAAGTATTTTGGGACAAAATATTCATCCTAGAACCGCAAGTATTTTGGGACGGAGTGAGTATTGTTAAGTAGAAACATATTATCGTTCGTATTTGCTAATATGCAAAGAAAATACGGACCCGTGCATCGCACGGGTGAACCCTAGTTGGTTTTCAATATAGTAGTTTTTAAAAGAGTAATGCTAATGGTACAAAACAACGTCACAAAATCTAGTTTACAAAATGTATTGGCGATATTTTATTGATTGCATCGATAGTGGATCCGCCACACTCTATTAAAAACACCAATAAATCATTACACCTAAGATTTTGTGAGCAAGATTTTGTGTCGATTTCCAATACATGCACTTTATGGAGGGGGCGATAATTTGCTAACAAATTTCGATGAAAAGAAGAAAATTTAACACATTTTTTCAAAAAAATAAATATATGTAGAGTTTAACTAATTCTTATTTTCACCAAGCTAGGAGTGTGCAACAAATACCGAAATTACCGAAAACCGTACCAAAATCGAAAATATTGTACCGAAAATACCGAAACCGAGAATACCATTAAGTGTACGGTACATGATTTTAATAGAACCGAAATTTCGGTTCTGGTTTGGGTTTAGTATTAAAGTACCGAACTGATATCCTGTTCCGAACCGATAAGTTAAAACTATGTCATTTATATATATATACTTATATTTCAAAGATATACACACACACACACACACACACACACATATATATATATATATATATTATAAAATATACTCCCTCCGTCCCACCCGACTTAGGATTCTTGGTCAAACAATTTATACTTTGACCAAATATTTGAAGAAATATAATGATGCTAATAAAAATTTAAAACTTGTTATTGTATCACGATTAATAATAAACTAAATAACTATTTTTAGATTTTCATTAAGATAAATTTTTGTTCAAATTATTGGTCAAAGTATAAATTGCTTGACTAAGAATCATAAGTCGGGCGGGACAAAGGGAGTACGTACTTATACTGAGATAACGAAAGTCGAAATAAGATATCATTACAGTAAACTCTCATTGGATCCTTTGACTTCCTCTCTCCCTAATCATACTTATTGTCGCGATGATTTTCACCATATCCCCAATCCACTTCCGCCTTCTGTTACCTGCCTTTCAGTGGATTTCTCACCTCTACAATCTCACTCTTACAAGTTGCAGCAAACTGATTTTGTATCTCTAACTCGATTTCTCGCATGTAGTTGGTGAAGCTCGTTTTAGTTTTGTTATTCTTTGCACGATTTATTACTTTCATTACTTAATTCTTCATAGTTTCCTCACAATAAATAACTTAGAGTTTACTGACGCGGAACGGAAGCAATATTCATGAATAGCAAGCGCTAAACACCAGAGTTTACAAGCAATAAACCCTAGAACAATAAAACTGGAATCCACTAGAGAATAAGAGAAAACTCTTTGAATTAAAATTAATAATCTGACGGCTACAGAACACTAAAAGTGTTTAAATACCCCTAGGGCAACTAAAAACGAAAAACCCTAAACCAGCGAAATAAGGAAATAAAATCCGAAAATAAAAATAATTGTTTTTAAAAAGAAAAAGGCTGTTTTCGAGTCCTAAACAGACTCGGATGCCCGAAAAGCATCGTACATCATGGCAAAGCCATGAGTCTTGTTCGTGGCGAAATTCCCTTTCCGAAAAGTACTCATAATAGCCATTCTGAGCCCGGACGACTAAACTGCAAAATCTTGCCGCAACTTCGTCGACACGATCCGCGAACCTTCCTACATCATTTACTTATCTAAGTGTTACTTTATTAGTGTTACTTGATGTTTTTTTTTTAGACTTGTCAGCTCAAGCTTCAGCATCGTTGTCGAGGAACCAAATTATATCCCGAACCGAGCAATCCCGAAACCGAGAACCGAAAGAAGCGTACCATTTATAACCGAGTCGTTACGGTTCAAAACTTTAGATTATTAACGCTAAAACAAAGCCCAAATAAGAGTCAATACTTAAAACTTCAGAATATGTCACCCATTGCGCAAAACTAAAGACTGATAAACAGGCCTACATCTGGCATCTGAAGATTCTGAGCCTTCCTCTTTCTTATTCTTAAGGGTAAAATAGTAAATAGCCTAATATATACTATACGGGACGGATACGTGCGAATCTCAGGCAGCTACCGAACCTGTATCCGAACACGCCGAATTTTGAAAAGCTATTACCAAACCCACCCATCCCTGGTCGGATTGTCTCGGATACGGATCGGGTTCGGTAAAATTTCCATCCCTATGCTTATGTGTGTGGTGACCAGGTTTAGGGGGAAAGCCCCTGCCATTTTATACGCACTAGAGATTTACATTTCGACATTTTGTTAAAGAGAAATTTTTGGGGGAAACTAGTTTCTCCATAAGTTATAAAAAGTATTGTTTTTATAAGGGTTAAGGGTTAGGGTTTAAAGTTTAGGGTTTAGGATTTTGGGTTTAGGGTTTAAGGTTTAAGGGTTAAAAACTGGACTTTTTAAACAAATAATTAACTTCCGTTAGATTTTTGGAAACAAATAAAAAACATGTGTGAAAACAAAGTAACCTATTTGCAATATACTACTCCTCTAGTCCAAAATAACGGTCACTTTTGGTCAAACAGATGTAGGTTAGACCAATAAATTTAAACAAAAAATAATTATCCTAATAAAAATCTAAAAATTGTTATTAAAAGTATTATTAATTACAACCCAATTTTAGATTTTTATTAACATTATTATTTTGTATTTTATATTTTTATTAACATTATTATTTTGTATTTAGATTATTGGTCAAAGTTACATCTGATTGACTAAAAGGGACAATTATTTTAGACGGAGCAGCGTAGATTGAACTTGAAGCTAGTAGAGATGTATTCGGACTGTGTCAACTCGCACACACTCACACGTACTAACACCCACACGCACACGGCACACACAAATATCAACCCTGCAAGTCAATCCCCTGCGACTTGATCATTCATTCTCTCTCTCTCTCTCAAGTAAAGTAAAGGTAAACTCTTTCTCTACTCTTTTGATTCTTTCTTCTTTCTAATTACAACCCAAATTTTTTCTTCTTCGATTCGATTATTGTTATCCCTACTTTCTACTGTATGTACCATATTGAATAATGTTTGTTAGCCTCGTTCTGATCTAATTATCTTTGATATTGGTATTATTTCATGTATTCTCACCCTGATTAGTTCTGATTACCCAATTGATTTGTTTGATTCTCTTGAAACGTCATGGAAAATTGTAATTGGGTTTTTTTTCCTCTTTAATTTGGTATTAAATTTATTGTTTTGAAGTGAAATTTGGTAATGATGATCGGTTTCTCCATATAATTATTATGTTTTCTCTTTAATCTCTGTTAAAAGAGAGAAGAGAGAGAGAGAGAGAGAGAGAGAGAGAGAGAGCAAAAGGGTTGAACAGAAGTACCCTTGAACCCTATCATATTTTGAAATTTTGATCGTGCCATTCTGTAGTATGTTAGGTAAATAGAAGATCTGTTGCATTTGAAGTATCGGAATTGGAACAAAATTGATTTGACAGAACTTGTGAACCTTTAGTAATTGGTAATTGATTGTCTCAGTTCCATATCTCGGATTCCATTTTGATACATACGTCTTTTGCATGATAATAATTGCGGAGTACTTTCTAGATTTTTTTATGATGATGGCTGTGTACCCTTTTATTAGTTTGAAGGATATTGTTCAAACAACTGTAGAAAAAATTGATTGTTATGATTAAAGTGTTTTTATTTTCACTTTTTGCAGATATTTAATTTTATATCATGGGTGGAAGTTCAATTGATGATGATTGGGAGCTCGCTTCTCCTGAAAACGTGCTTCGAACTCTAGTTTTGGTTGGACGAACTGGTAATGGCAAAAGTGCCACTGGCAATAGTATCATTGGAAAGAAGGCCTTCATATCAAGAGCGAGTTCTGCAGGTGTTACTAGTACCTGTGAGTTACAGCGGACTGTTTTGGAAGATGGCCATATTCTTAATGTGATTGATACTCCAGGTATGTGTATGATATTTAAACTATATACTCCCTCTATAGTCCCATTTGACTTTGATGGTCAACAGAAGTGTACTTTGACCAAATATTTATGTCAATCTACTTATCCTAGTGGAATTGTAGAAATTATTATTGATAAATCGCTAAGTGATTTATCAATGGCAATTTCTAAAATAGATTGACATTAATGTTTGGTTAAAATTCACTTGTGTTGATCATCAAAAGTCAAATGGGACTATCTTTCCGGTACGGAGGGACTAGGGAGTTGTTCAAAATCATTACATCTGTCCTATAGTAGGTTAAATGCTGGACGATGTGTCTTGATGTTACTTGTGGTTTAAAAGAACTTCAAAAATTGAAGTGTAATTTAACCTCTTGTGTACAAACCACCAGGAACAGTTATGGTCATATTCTACCAAGAATAGTTAAGAAAATATTAGATGCCATAGGTCTATCCCGTCTCTTTTATGATTATTTTTACTTTAAAATGCATTGTACTTCATAATATTTGACATACTACAATGGCAGGTTTATTCGACTTTTCTTCGGAATCTGAATTTATCGGAAAGGAAATCGTCAAATGCATTAATATGGCCAAGGATGGTATCCACGCAGTTCTTGTTGTTCTGTCAGTCAGAAACCGCTTCTCGAAAGAGGAAGAAGCTGCAATTAGTAGCTTAAGGACTTTATTTGGGAACAAAATTAATGATTATATGATTGTTATTTTCACTGGAGGGGATGAACTAGAAGAAAATGAGGAGACTTTGGAAGAATTTTTGGGAAATGACTGTCCTGAGCCTTTGAAGGTAAAGCATTATCTGATGTTTTCAATTGTATTAGTTTTGATTAGTATCCACACCGGTCAGTAGCTTTACTGTCTCCATTATGGTATAATGGTAGATAGCCTATGCTCCCTCCGTCCCAGCTTATGTTACAAAAATTCCATTTTTGGTTCCCCGTTCATTGTTACAAATCCCAAAATGGTAACTTTACAATACTTTTTAAGTTATGGGTCCCATTTGTCATACTCACAACAATTACTCCATTTACTATTCTCTACCACACTACAACTCCCACTAATTTCCATACTCAACACATTTATATTACACACTTTACCTTAATTCTTGTGCACACCGTTTTTTGTAACTTAGGTCGGAATGGAATTCTTGTGCACACCGTTTTTTGTAACTTAGGTCGGGATGGAAGAAGTATATGTTAGTTGCATTCTTTTCAGTTAGATGTGATTCAGTTTGATTTTCACGACTCTCCACTTTCTTGGCTTATGATGGATTTATTCTTTTTAACCATTTAACTTGTGATCTCTTAACATGTTTTCTATGAGCTTTGGTCATGTATGTTTGAAGTTTCATGAAAACTTATCTTAATTATTTCATCATCTTGTACTGACGTTATTAAATGAAGCAGGTAAGAATTACCCACAAAGGAAATCTGAACTTTATCTCCGTGTTTATAAAACAAAGATCATATCGAGTTACTTGTAGATCTTAAGTATTACGTGGTTCTTGATTCTGACCCTTTTCGGTCTTACATAACCATGTTCACATTTTCCCAAATAGTTGATCGTTTTAGCTTCCCAACATATATTATTTTTTACTTTTTGTCTTATTAATTGCTCTATGGTTTCTTCATTGGGTTTCAAAGTTATGTCATCTTGTTATTAGAAGGCTCAAAGATGACTTAACATTTTTGGATTAGAGTATTTTGTCTTTGTTTCCTTTATTCTGCAGAATTTTTTTTCTCAAATTGCGTTCTGATTCCTTGTTGAGTTAATATATTTGTATATATCCCCAGTTGGAATTCAGAGAAATAACCGTGTGGTTGTTTAGTATGAGTATTAATTTTATTTGAAGTATTTTTTTTTGTGCAGCATTTTGTTTAATATTTGTTTGCTTATCTTGATTAGTTGATTTCCTGAAACTTTTTTTCACAGAACAACTACATAATTAGATTTATATCCACCACCATTCCTTCCTGTAAGACCACCTACAATGGTGGTTTAATGGGGTTCAACAAAAAAAAATTGGTTTAATTGCTCCAATGGTGTGTGAATGAAGGTTGTGTGAATGAAAATGTTGAATGGATTCAACAAGTGTGAATGGGAAAAATCTCTCCCGGTTTTGCCACATGGCGCAAAGGGATTGGGCTTGGCGGGCGCGCGCAGCACACGCGCCAGGAAAGGCGCGTCGCAGCAAGTCAGGCGTTTTTTTTTTTTTTTCCCAGGTTGCGACACATGTTGGCTTCTGATTGGCTGGCGATAATCCCAATTATTTGAGCTCAATTATTTCACAGAAAATGTTTTTTTTTTTTTTTAACCAAAATTCCTAATATTTTTTTTTTCTCTTTAAATTGACGTAAGTTTCATTGTATTCCGACACAAAAAAAAAACCCATCTTTTTCTTGAAATGGATCCCAATAATAACTATTTCAACACTAATCATAAAAATAAAAAATAAAAAATAAATTTTAAGTGGTGGGGTATAGGATGATGAGTGGGAAAAGTGTTGAATGAGGGTTTAAACAAACCATTGTAGGGTGTTTTGTTGAATGAGTGTTGAATGGATTAGTTGGAAGAGAGAGAAGATGATGTGGAGTGATAAAGTGGGTGTTTAATGGGTTTTTTACGTTTAACCATTGTACATGGTCTAACATCAGTTCAGAATAACAGATATGTACTTCCTAGTGACAAATTTGGGCTGCCTATTTTCGGCCACTGCTAGAGCTGTCAATACGGGCTGGCGGGGCGGGTTGGGCCCAACCCACCACAGCCCACCTTCAAAAGGGGCGGGGTGGGCTGGCCCAAATTCTTGGCGGACTGAGAAAATGCCAACCCAACCCACCTTGGGTTAGTGGGCCAGGCGGGCCAAGAGCCCAATACAATAAATAAGGTTTTATTATTTATTCTTAATGAGGGATGTTTAACTTTTAATTAAGAGAGCATTTTTTTTAATTAACTTGTAATTATTGAATCAAAACACACCCAAAATACTGTTTATAGCCATTACACAAACAACCACTGTCCATTGGCTACCTACCACCGACCCCACTTCCCGCCACCGACCACCGTCCACCGCCACCGTCAACCGACCACCGTCCACCGCCACCGTACAATCAAATTTGAATAACAAAACATTTACAACAATAACATCAACAACATCAACTAAACTCCGAGTGAATGAATCTCTTCTGGTCCAAGAACTGTAACCAAAAAAAAAAAACATATGTTTGCAAACTAAAAACAACAAACACACTCAGATCTATACAGATTTGTAAGCTTACACACACAAACACAACTTAACACACAAATTTTAAACCCTAGCTTGTAGATCTAAAACCCAAAACACAGTAACACTCACACAAGCAAATTTATGTGCTAGAAACACATACACACACACACACACAGACTTAAGAGAGAGAAAATTAACGAGAGAGCGAAGGGACGGAGAGAGAGAAGAGACGGAGAGAGAGGGGACGGAGAAATACGCACCGTAAAACTTGACGATGGCGGTGTTAACAGCAATTGTGGCGGATGGTGGTTTCGGCGAGTAGATCTGGAGCGAAATGGTCATGGCTTGAGGGTTGTGAAGTAGGGAAACCATCAAAATGAAGAAGATAAACGAGAGAGGGAGAGAGAAATGAAAAATGGTGGTTACAAAGTGCGGCGGCGGCGAAGGAGGGGGCGGTGGCGGAGGGAGGCGATGGTTTTCTTTTTTAAGAGAGAGTTGTTGTGTGACTGTGGTAGAGAGAGAAGGGTTTGCTATGTACCAAAAAAAAGAGAGAGAAGGGTTTGGTAAAATGAGTGGAAGGGAGGTAAAATATCTAGGTAAGCAAAAAAAAAAAGTGGGTTGGCCCGCCCCAAACCCGCTCCGGCCCGTGACCCAAATGGGCTAGCCCAAATAGGCCCACTTGTATTTGGGTTAGTAAAATTAGGGCCCAACCCACCCTTATTCAATGGCGGGCCGGGCCAGCCCAACGGGCTCAGCCCAAATTGACGGCTCTAGCCCCTGCATTCTGGTAAAAAAGGATGTGGTGCACTACGGAAGTTTAGATTTTTTTTTTTTTTTTTTTTTATAGGATGGAAGTTTAGTTTGTATCTGCTGCAGAAAAAGGTTTACTATTGATATGCTCCCTCCACCCCATTATAAATGTCACACTTTCCTTTTTAGTTTGTCCCAAAATAAAGTTCGCGTTTTCCAAATAATGAAAGTCTTGGTGCAATTTTACCATTGTACAATCAATGTACAAGTAAGTAAAGCACATTACTTTAAAACGTTAACAAGTCATCTGCGACATTTATTATGGGACGGAATGAGTAATTTATTTCTTTAGCAGCTGTGCTAATCTCTGGATATCATATGTCTCAGTTATTTAATTACTATTTCATGCTTACATTTACAAACAAATATCAATTGTTTCAATGCATTTGATGCTTTTATTCAACCAATTATCCTCAAACTTTTAAGTTCATGAATACATTATATGGATGTTGATCTCACTGAAAAATAGAATTTTCTGATTAATTAATCATTTGTTATATTCATTTAGGAAACCCTTCTCCTGTGTGGAAATAGGCGGGTGCTTTTTAATAACAGAACAAAAGATTTGAGGAAGAAAGCAGAACAAGTCAAAGAACTGCTTTCGCTTGTAAACATGGTAACAGCAAAGAATGGTGGAAAACCGTTCACAGATGAGATCTTTGTTGAATTGAAGGTCGGTATTTATTGGTTCGTATTACATGCTGATTTTGTAGCAAACTATTTTTCATTTACTGATCTAAATTGCATTTTCTTGACAGAAAGGGACTATGGAACTTCGTGATCATACAGAAAAAGTCAACTCATTGGAGGGTGTCTCTAAGCACGAAATTTCTGAGTTGAACGAGAAGATGCATAAAGCATATGAAGAACAGCTGAAGCGTATAACTGAAATGGTATTCTTATTCTATTTTAATACGTGTTTGTTCATAGTGCATGTACACTTGCTTTCTTCACGCCTGATAATCCCTCATGTGTTTGAATTGAGTTGATGTTTTCTTTGAAAGGTAGAGCATCCATTCTCTTCACGGTCTTGGTAAAAGAATATTGCATCTTTTTCTTCTTAATTATAAAAGTCGTGCATCCTTAGTTGTTCGTTAGTTTTATTGCAAATAGAGGTGTAATAAAAAGTCACCAATGGCTTATTGACCTATGCTACACTATAATTAGTGAAGCTTGTTTCTTTGAGCATTACATTGAAAAATGTGTAAGCAGTGTAAAGAAAATGATTATCCTAATTTTGAAGTTTCTTGTTAACGATAGCTCTTCTTGGGGCATTATTTCATTTGTTTGAACGTAACGCATTATCCTCATTCGCATTCCATAGGGCTTCTATGATTGGTACTTCTCTGTACACACACACACACATATGTGTGTGTGTGTGTGTGTGTGTGTAACCCTTTTCTGTTTGTTCAAAATTTCCCAAGACATGTATAGCATAATGTTACATTGGACATGGTTCTTTGAAGTGTGTAGAGAATGTGTAAGGGGAAGGGGGTACACTATGGTAGGGGTTAAATTCAATTCACTCCCTTCAGATTTGGATAAATATCATTGATTACTCTTTTGCTTCATATTTGGCCAACCCTCAGGGGTGGGCACTGAATTTAACCCCTAATGGTAGCTACGCAGTACATTATAATACGTCCTATTTTTTGTAGGACAAACTACCCGAATAGTCTCTCTACTATGTGCGTTTTATGGGATTAGTCCTTGTACCCAAATTTTGAAAAAATACGTCCCTTTACCACTCAAATTAACTGCAGTTAGTCTTCCGTTAAATTTCGTTAGTTTTTAGCGTTAAATCATGTTTGGTACAACTCAAATGACATTTAATATGTGACAAATAGTCATCACAGTAAAATAGTACAATGACTGATTGAGTAAATAAGTCTATGTTATTCATCATGTCTCTCTCTCTCTCTCTCTCTCTCTCTCTCTCTCTCTCTCTATATATATATATATATATATATAATGAAACTATGTTTGATCTTTTTTATATGCTTTGTTATATGTATCTTAAATGACTTCACTGAAATTGATTATTAACAGAAACCTAAACAAACAAACCCAAAATCACTAAAAAAAAAAAAAACTGTGAATATTCATAAATTGTTCATCTATCAAAAAAAAAACAAGTGTATGGTAAATAATTGAATTGATTTTCTACTATGGTGCATGAATTTACTAATTGACAGTTTTTTGAATCTTCTTTTGTGGTGGATGAACAACCGATGACTATCATATATTTTTTTCAAGGTAGTTTCTTGGTGGTTTTGGGTTGTTTGTTTTCGGTTTTGTTAAAAATCAATTTCAACCAAGTCATTTAAGATTACATATAACAAACATATAAAAAATTTAAATATAATTTCATTATATATATATATTTATATATATACACACACATGATGAATAACATAGACTTAGCTTTACCCAATCAAACTCTTTACTGTTTTACTGTGATGACTATTTTGCCCACATTAAATGTTATTTGAGTTGTACCCAACATGATTTAACGCTAATAACTAACGAAATTTGACGGAGGGACTAACTGCATTTAATTTTAGTGGTGAAGGGATGTATTTTGTCAAAATTTGGGAACAGTGACTAATCCCATAAAACACACATAGTAGAGGGACTATTTGGGTAGTTTGTCCTTTTTTGTAAGCTTTTATGTTGGATCTCCTTGAATAAGTGAGGATTCATTGCATAGTTACATGTGTAATGTTCATTTGACCGGGAAACAGATTGAAGTTTGATTATCCTTGTTCAAGTTAAGATAATCATCAGATCTGCTAAAGCTGAATAGTCTAATGGTACTCTGCCATGTTTTCTTGAATGCCTGAATGGTATCAAATACTAATGTCTTTTTTAACATCTGAATTATAATGATATACGTTCAGTTTTGATAGACGCGGAGCCAACTTGTGGCCAAGGTGGTCACTCGACCCCCCTTGATTTTGGAGCTATTTCGATTTTACCACCTTCAAATTTAGGAAAATGACATTTTTACCACTAAAATCATTAATTTTGTCAATTTTGATCCCCTTTAGTTTAGGAAAAAAAAATGCCATTTTATATCATAATTTTGACCCCCTTCCACTGAAATTCTTGCTTTGCCATTGCTAATGATGACCTAATATTTTGAACTGGCATGACTTTAGCTTTTCGACTCCTGTCGTACCCTTTTTGAACCATTGTTAGTGTTAAATAAAAGGACAAGTTGCACTCTTTTTTGTGGCTACTTGTATGATATATTCTTGTTTTGTACACAGGTTGAATTGAAGCTGAAGGAAGCAACTCGGAGGCTTGAACAGCAACTGGCTGCAGAGCAAGCTGCTAGGTTGAGGGCAGAAGAGATTGCCCAAACTGCTCAAAAGCAATCTAATGATGAAATCCGTAAGCTCAGGGAGAGTTTAGAGAAAGCCCGGAGGGAGACTGATGAGCTCCGGAAACAAGCTGAAAGTGGCAAATGTTCCATTTTATGAAGCGGACAAGTTCTGAGATTGGGTAACATTTGAAACTATCAATACTATATTAGGAAAGAGTGTTCATAGTTTTGCTTGCTAGAAATGGTTGTTTTACTATTAACCTCGTAACGATGTTTTCTTGCGTGGTACTTATTTATTTATACTTATCTACCAAGATCTAATTCTGAATTTAGTTGGATTTAAAGTCTCTTTGTTTGAGTTGAGAGGCCTCTGAATGGCCTAAAAGACAACAATTTTGGTTATTTAGAGGTTTCATTCAGCCGAAACAAACAGACTGCTAGTCGTGTTAGCTCGTAACTACTAAAACATGCCTTTTTGTTTTAACTCAGCTGATCAGGAGGGAGTAATCTTGATGGTCGTGGGTAGGGGTGTGATTTTTGCGGATTAAGACTCTTGCAAGAGTTGTGAGTATTTTTTTTAAAAAAATAAATAAAAATGGGGGGAGGGGGGTAGGATTATAGTTGTTGACTTGTTGATCAGTACTGTCTCTGCCTCAAAATGAATGTACAAATAAACTTCAGATTTTGAAACTTTTTTGGCATTCATTTTGATTTTGGAATCAAAGAGTAGTATTCTCTTAATGAGGATGAGGACTGACACTAGAATGATTTCATGATTTATCTATAAATTTCCTTTAATTTCTTAGGAGGTGGTCTCCCGTGGTACGGCCGACCCGTCCGCCCCACGGCCCATGTCACCCAGTCCCCGCCCGCCCCACGGCCAAGTCCAGTTATCCACCAGAACCAGTCTCCCCCAAGCTTGCAACTTGTCTTTTTTGAAAAAAACAAAATAGGGGCTTCAACAACTTTGGAATGAAATATCTTTGATTTGAAGTCGGAAAAAAAAAATCAAAAACAAGTTGTGTTTTCGACGAAACGAATCAAAAGTTGTCTCTTCATAGAGTTTTAACTTTAAAAAACTGAAATTTTTTCTCTTTAATAAACGTAAGTCTTACTATAAAAGAATGTAACATTTTTTATTTTGAAATGTAATCATAATTTTGCAAAAAAAATAAATTAAGGTTAATTGTAATATTGAAATTAGATTATTTGTAAAGATGAAATTTGATTTTGTTTGGTGATTTTGGCTTACCACATGTTTGATCTTTTCCAAAAGTATTTACTTTGAAAAGATTATTACATTTTGTATATTTTGTATAGAAAATTCTTACTTTCATATATATACTCCCTTCGCCCCAAACTTATGGTTACTTATTTTTATTTTGGGCGTCTCATACGTTTGATTACTTACTCAAAATATTATTTTTTTTCTCTCTTCCCCACTCACAACAACTATCCACTATCTCATTCTCTCTCTTTCCCACTTACAACACCTACTTTTTTCTTAATCTCCACGCATACAGCATACAGTTTTAGTAACCATAAGTTTGACATAGAGGGAGTATAATATTTCATCTTAAGAACATTTATTTGTAGAACAAATTATATTCATGTATATAATTTGTTACTTTCTCTAACAAAAAATATTTTAATTTTTTTGCAAAACTACTGTTACGTTTATAAATAAAAAATGTTACATTCAGCCCTACTTTCTATTTTAAAAATATTAATTATAAAAAGATTATTACATTTTGTATGTATAGAAGATTTTTACAATTATTACTTTTTCTAAATAAAAAAAAAAAATCTTAAAACTACTGTTACATTTTACAAGAAAAAACACCAATTACTACCTTCTTCGTAACAAATGTTACATCTCAGACGATAAACAACTAACTTTCTTGTTTGTTACAAAATACTAATTTTACAAAAATAATTCAAACCATGTCACTTATTAATCCATTCACCGGTTCGTTGTAAAACCATTGTCACCATCACATATACTCCCTCCGTCCCATCTCACTTGAGATCCAAGAGGTGGTACAATAACTAAAGAAAAAGAATAAAATAAGGAAAATCTGTGGTAAAAATGAAGAGAGAGAATTAGTGGGGTTAATAGTAGGTTGGTTGAATGAATTGTGTGGTGGAAAATGAAGAGAGAGAATGAGTGGCTGGGGAAGATTGAATACTCCCTCCGTTTCATGTGAATTGAGAAAAAAAAAATGGGCCCAATAATTAAGGGAAAGTAGTGAATGTGTGGTGGAAAATGAAGAGAGAGAATGAGTGGGGTAAATAGTAGTGTTGGTTGGATAAAATGAGTGGTGGAAAATGAAGAGAGAGAATTAGTGGGGTTAAATGGGTGGGGTTGGGTGAATATAAAATATTAAAAAGTTTGTCATTTTGGGCAGTCTCAATTGAGGTGAAACGGACGAAAAGGGAAATAAGTCTCAATTCACATGAAACGGAGGGAGTATAAAATTATAAAAAGATTACCATTTTAGGGATTCTCAAGTGAAGTGGGACGGACCAAAATGAAAATAAGTCTCAAGTGAGGTGGGACGGAGGGAGCACAAATTTCTAACTCTTTAAAAAAAAAATGGTTTTGAAAACCTTTTTGTTGGGGAGGATCCTGGCATTTTCCTTTTAATATGATGGGGTGTTTGAGAAAATTTAGTAATGAGAATGTATAAAAGGGAAATAAGTCTCAATTCACATGAAACGGAAGGAGTATAAAATTATAAAAAGATTATCATTTTAGGGAGTCTCAAGTGAAGTGGGACGGACCAAAATGGAAATAAGTCTCAAGTGGGGTGGGACGGAGGGAGCACAAATTTCTAACTCTTTTAAAAAAAAATGGTTTTGAAAACCTTTTTGTTGGGGAGGATCCTGGCATTTTCCTTTTAATATGATGGGGTGTTTGAGAAAATTTAGTAATGAGAATGTATAAAGAGAAAATTTTGGGGGAAACTAGTTTCTCCATAAGTTATAAAAAGTCTTGTTTTTATAGGGGTTAAAGTTTAGGGTTTTAGGCCTTAGCAAATTCTCGTTTGCGGCCGTCTCACGCCGTGCGACGGGCGCGTGAGACGGACGCGCCATTTTCCACGTGTGTTAAAAAAAAAATCTTTAAAATGCTATATCTTGAGATTCATAAGTCAAAAAAAATATTTAAAAATACCGTTGTGTTCGTCTCGACGAGACGAATAAAACTACATAGGTCATGATATGGTTTGATTTTTTTTTTAAACATTTTTTTACACATAAAAAAGTTTGAGGTGCTTGCCAACTGAAATGTAACACTCTGTTCTGATAAAAGTAACACTTTCATCTTCAAAAAGTAACACTTTTTCTACTGTCAAATGTAACATCAATTTTACAAAAAAAAAAAAATTGTTTGCATTTCAATTGTTACTTTCTCAATAAAAAATTGTTACATTTCATATATAATGTTACATTAAGGAATATAAACTGTTACAATTGAGAAAAAAAATGTTACATTCATTTTTTATAAAATGTAACATTAGTTTAGTTGTCAATCCTATGTTATTTTCGGAGAAAAAAAATGTTACATTTGAAAAAATGAGTGTTACATTCCCTTATAAAAAGTGTTACATTAATTTAGTTGTCAATCTTTATGTTATCTTTATCTATTGTAGCAAAATTGTGGTATATTTTTTTAAAAAAAAGTGTTACATTTTGAATAAAAAAGTGTTACATTTTGTTATAATAAGTGTTACTTTTGTTGGGAGGAAAAAAAGTATGGGTGGTACATTTTGAAAAAAAAGTGTTACATTTGAAAAAAGAATGTTACATTCCTTTATAAAAAGTGTTACATTAATTTAGTCGTTAATTTTTATGTTATCTTTAATCTATTGCATCAAAATTATGGTACATTTTTTAAAGAAAAAAAAGTGTTACATTTGAAAAACAAAAGTGTTACATTTCATTATAAGAAGTGTTACTTTTGGTGGGAGGAAAAAAGGTTGTGGGGGCAAAAAAAAAAAAAAAAAAAAAAAAAAAAAAGTATGGTCGGCGCCGCACCAGAGACCTTCTCTTAGGCCTTTTAGGGTTTAAGAAGGGTTAAAAAACAAGACTTTTTATAACTTACGGAGGAACTAGTTTCCCCCAAAACCAGCTCATGTATAAATATCTTTTCTATACATTTTCTAGTTTTTCATAGAGAAATATGAAGAAAAGAATCATTTAGTGCAATGTTACGTAAAATAAATATATAGATACTTTTTTAGAAAGAGGATATCAAATTTAAATTAGCCAAGCATAGAGAAGGCAAGTGAGACTTAACTCATTTTTTAACTTCTGTCAAAAATACATATTTTAACAAATTTTTGATCATTGCTTAAAAAAAAAAAAAATGATTTCATCAAATTTTAAATCGATAAAACTGAAAATTAACCCATTTCAATATGCCCAACACAAGTAGGGATGACCAACGCCGGTTCCGGTTCTGGTTCGCCATTTATGTGAACCTTAACCGGCCTTTGGGTTACACCGGTTCCGGTTCCGGTCATCACAATCCGGTTCCGGTTCGGTTCCACACTACATTTTTTTATTTTTTTATTTTTTTTATCATACAATAATGAATAAACATGTTAAACTTTATTGAAAAACAAGGGATTTTTATTTTTTTTTAATGGAAACGCCGGTCCGGTTCCGGTTCGTTATTTATGTGAACCTTAACCGGCCCTTGGTTACACCGGTTCCGGTTAACTCGCCGGTTCGCTCCGGTTCCGGGCTTCTCCGGTCCGGTTTTCCGGTTCCGGGCCGGTTTGGTCATCCCTAAACACAAGCACACAATTTCTTTCAAAAATTTAAAAAAAAAAACACAAGCACACAACTGACAACCCTATTTTACTACTCTCTACGCTACATTACATAATGAATATCGTATTTAATTTTTTAATTTATTTATAAGTAACTACTCTCTTCATTTCATTTTAAAAGTAAAAAAAAATAAAATCAAATGAGTGTTTCAACTTAAGAGAGTCAAAGTCCCAAAAAGAAATTATTTTTATACTTTTTATTTGGTATACCCTACATGTCATAGTTATTAATCTCGTCCCGTACCCGCCGGTACACACTGTTCCTGTGAAGAAAAAAAACCCGCGCGAAACAGCCTACATTCCGGCTTACGTCTCGCCCTGAATCAGCTCATACCGGCATGAACCGGTCTCTACCCCACTTTATATATTTTATAATAAAAATTATTTTTAAAATCTTTAAACCCAAAAAAAACTTTTAACTCTTTAAATTGGACGGGAAGAGTATTTTTTTACTTACTTATACACATCACATGTACAATGCAAATATGTACTATTAAACTTATTTATTTACTTTAGAAAATAAAACATATTTATTTAAAAAGAAATGATATTAAATATTTACCCTATTAGTACTCTTATAAATATATATATATATATATATATACATATACATATATATATATATATATATATATATATATATATATATATATATATATATATATATATATATATATATATATATATATATTAAAGTTGGCCAAAAGAGCTATGGTATTGACATGTGGACAAACAATGGAGAAAGCTTGCATTTGGAGAAGCCACATCAACAACATACTAATAAATAAGTGACTTTTCATTTTCTTTTCTTTAGCTAATACTATTAGCTAATAATAATAGTTACTAAAAAGGGTAACTATAATAGTTAACTATTATAGTAACTATTACTATTATTAGTAATAGTTAACTATAATAGTTAACCATTATAGTTAACTATTACTCTTATTAGTAATAGTTACTATTATAGTTAACTATATTAGTTAACTATTACTATTAATAGTATTAGTTAACAATATTAGTTACAATACAAGTTAAATATTACTATTAATAGTATTAGTTAACTATATATTAGTTAAATATTACTACTAATAGTATTAGTTACTACTATATTAGTTAACTATTACTATTAATAGTATTAGTTAACTATAATAGTTACTATATAGCTAATTATTATTATTAATAGTATTATTTAACCATAATAGTTACTTTATAAGTTATTTTTTATTATTAATAGTATTACTATATAATGATAATTATTATATCAGTTAACTATAGTTAAAAGACATAGTATTGGTTTCCGTGCAGAGCACGGGTTACCCTCTAGTTCTTAGTAAAAGTGGCGTTAGTTGTAAATTGAATTCCCTACCGGGCAATGCTAGGGGGCGCAAAAGAAGTTTACAAAATGGTGAACACAACATGAGGTGGTGATATTTTATTGATTGCATTGGTTGTGAACCCGACACACTCTAATTAAAAGCACTAATAAAATTCATGACACCTCATTTCGTAAGCAAATTTTGTGAGCTTTTTTATAACCTTATATTTACCGTTCCCTTGACAACTACCGGTCAACTTTCTTCAATTACCTGATGATGAAGGTTGAAACAGGGGAGAAACTACGCAACATTAATGATAAAGATCAAATCGTATCGAATTCTGGTGAAATGTTATGATTCAGAAATTGTTTTCTGTCACTTTCTCAATTTCGTCAACCCCCATTTCCATTCACTCCAGAAAGAGACATTATGTACTGGAATTTTGACCAAGTGTCAAAAGTAGTAGAAACAAACATTAAATTGCTTGAAAATTCAGCTCCTAATTCTTGATTAATCTGATTTTTCATTGAAAACCCACCACCAAATCCTTGATTAATCTGATTTTTCATTGAAAATTCACCAAACCCTTCCCCTTTTCAGTTTTTTCCCCACCAAATCGATCAAAAGAGCAGGAAATGTGATTTTGATTTCGACAAAAAGAAAATAAAAATTGAACTTACAGTTTGAATTTTGACTTGGGGAGAAATGGGGAATCGATTTATATGTATGACGAAGAAGGATTCATCTAACTATGGATCAAAGAGCAAGAGAATAGGTAGTCAATCTCAACGGAAGTTGGTGGCCACCGACGAGGAGCTTTTGCACCGGCAAGCTCTTTCAATGGCTATTCATCAACATCAGTTGTCTCAGCGTTTTGATGGCTCCATGTCTCGCCGGACTGGGTCAACTAGTTCTCGCCGCCGGAATCCCGCCGATCCACTCTTTAATTCCAAACCGGTTGGTGCTGTTTTCTTGATTTGTTGGAATTATATATTTGTTTTTATTGATGGGTATCGCGAATTCTACTCACCATTTGAGCAGTGTTCTAAAAGTCGCTCGCCTATGCCCCGCTTAGGTGCTAGGTGTTCGTGAAACGCCTTGGTCCCGCCTAGGATATTATAACTATGTTTGAATTCTCGGCCCCGACTAGATCCCGCTTAGGCGCTAAGCCCAGCTGCAGCGCCTAGCGATTTTTAGAACCTTGCATTTGAGTATGCAGTAATGGTGTTCGCTTAAATGCTCATGGCCATTCATATATAGTGTCATGAAATTCATACATGAAGTGTGGTGGCTATCACTACTCATTAGGGAAGTAAAAGGAGAAAGTACTTTTGAACATGAAAAAAAGATATTCTTTCACGTTTTTTTTTCTTTGGGAGAGGTGAAAGAGATGTTTTGAGAAAAGTAAAATACTTTTTGCTTATTCTTTTTGTTCCTGAGGTAGCCCATTTGCTAGGACAAAGACAAACTATACTTGGTTAGATGTTGTTGAATGGTCCATAGAGTAGTGAGCTACCTGAAACTTCATAAAGTCAAGTCAAGTCGATAATCCTTTGAATTTATGCTTTCCTATGTTATCGCCTGAATTGTGAAATCAAACCCAATTGATTGTGTAGCGAGGGGAGGGAAAAATAATCAAATAGTCGGCTTTGAGTGGAATTCGGCAATAACAATATAACGATGAAAGGATACAAGTTTGTGCTTTGAGAGGATGTGTGATGACTACTAGTCATGATCACCATGTACAGTGTGGTCAATGTTACCTTCTTCTTTGAGCTTATTTGTTGCTTGAGAGGGAGGGAAGGAGGGGGGGGGGGGGGGGTGATGGCTGCTGGTCATTATTACCTTCTTTGATGTGGCTATGCCCTAGTAGGTTAATGAATTGAAAAGATGAATAACTGAATTGGTCAATTTTGCCAACATAAATCTAAGATTGGTGTTGACTCCTATTGCTGGCTTTTGTAATGGCGGATCAAAACTGCATCCACTTCTGCTAATCTGGTGGTGGCTGTGGTGGTTTTCTCCATATGTCCACAACAAGGTGGGGTGGGGTGATTTTCACCATGTCAAATGTGGTGTCAGTCGTCTACAATCGGAAAGAAGGCTCAAGGCGAGTCAATGTCTCTTTCTTGATTGTGATCTTACTTGACTGTGGTCATTATCACCTTCTTTAATCCGTTACTCATCACTTATCTTTATAGAAGGCTAGTATTACGATGCCAAAATTGGTTAATAATTTGAGAATACTGATTGAAAGTGTGTGTGTATAAGGCGTTAGAAGTAAGATAAATCTATAAATCTTTGACCTAGGAGTCTTTGTTATCAAATGTTAGTAAGTTGCTAGATTTTGTCAAGATGAGTTAATGGCTGCTGGGCCAGTTTGGTCCAACTATGTCTGATGTTGATCCTTCCAATAAACCAAGACCGAGAAAGCCAAATTCCTTTGGTCGGTGGATTGTGTTTAATCAGTACATCATTTTGTTCCTAGACTACCTTAGCAAAAGAAACTGCCAACAGTTGTTCTAGACACGAGTTCACAATTATGCAAACGCCCCTGCAAAAGTGGGATGTGATGTACAACAAATGACATCGGCTTATGTCCTTTTTCTTTTGCCTTAATAATTTGTACATTTTTTTTAATTAACAATGCATAGACATGAAAGCAAAATCATCTTCAGTAAGATGTATCATTCAGACACTGTGTGTGTGAGTGAGTATAGCATAATTTTTAAATTTCTGTACAGGTTCCAGAATCATTGCAAAATATTGAAACAAAGAAAGTTGTTTTGATACACGGAGAAGGATTTGGTGCGTGGTGCTGGTACAAAACTATTGCTCTATTGGAGGAGTCGGGACTGCTTCCTACAGCCTTAGATCTCAGTGGATCTGGTATTGACTTGACTGACCCCAATAGCATTACTACTCTAGCGGACTACTCGAAACCATTAACTGATTGCTTACAAAACCTAGATGAAGATGATAAGGCAAGTAATATCTATCAAAATGCAACCATCCTACTTTTTCATTACCATTATCCTAGACAGGTTTGCTAATTGTTGTCATGTGCCTACTTGTTTAGGTGATTTTGGTTGCTCATGGTAGTGGAGGTGCTTGTGTCTCTTATGCAATGGAGCACTTTCCGAAGAAGATCTCGAAAGCAATTTTCGTGTGTGCTACAATGGTATCTGATGGACAGAGGCCTTTTGATGTGTTTGCTGAGGAGGTACAATTACATTCTTTAATACTCCCTCCGTCCCAAAATGAATGACCAGATTTTGTCGAAATTTGCCCTTGATGAAGAGAAAATTTTGTCAAATTTTGGTCATTCATTTGAGACAGAGGGAGTATTATATGGTAGTTAGTGGGTCTTAACTCTTAAGAATAGTTTATCTTATGATGATTATAACATTAAGCCCTCTATGTATTTCTTGTAGTTCTATCTTCCTTGCTTGTTTCTTACCATGTGCCATCACCATGGAATCTTACTTGGCTGTTTCCATTTATAAACAAGATAAATATTTTCCCATCGATCTTAAAAGCATTATTTACTGAAACTTGCAGCCGCGTAAATATACATGTACTAGGTAAAAGGAAGTTTGACGCCCTTCAGTAAAATTGTTTCTTCAAATTTTCTGAACAATAAAGTGGTATTTAATACTCCCTCTGTCCCGCTTTAAGGTTCTTACTTTTCTTTTTGGGTATGTCCTAATTTAAGGTTCTTACTTTACTTTATTACCTAAAATGGATAATGAGACCCACTTGTCATTCTCACAACAAAAACTCCCTACCCACTTTCTCTCTCCTACTTTACTTTTCATACTCACAACATTTACTTTTTCTTAATCCCCGTGCAAAGTCAAAGTAGGAACATTAAATTGGGACGGAGGGAGTACTAGTAATGCTTTGTGATACATGTTAAATATCACGTTATCATATGATTGATTAGTAACTTTTCAATTGTATTCAAAAAGTTGAAAATGATGATGCACTTGTGCAGTACTTTTCGATTAATACTTTTGCGTGCATGGTTCATGAGCTTTATACATAAAAAATATGGTGAGTACAGAAATATGAAAATGGAAAAAGTCACTTGAGGTTGAAAACTTAATCTGTACATGTGTGTGTATTCTCATCTTTATGTTTATATATAAAAGAGTAGTTCTTTTGCAGCAACTCCTTCCATCCCCTGTTTCTTCATTGACTTGTCAATCCTTGAGTTTTCACATATCATGGCCCACGTCATTTGCTAATCACACAGTCTTTTTTTTTTCCTGAGATGAAAAGGGTAAACTCCAGAAAGGTGGAGATCAGGTTATAATATGGAGTATATTTCATGTCATTTTAGGAATAGAATGTGTTCTAACGGAGATGAATTAGATTGGATGGTCAAGAGATACTATAAATGGATCATGTTAGTTATTTTTTGGGTCAATTAGTACTCCCTCCGTCACATAATAATTGAACGTTCCTAAGGAATGTGCGTGCTTGCTTGTACAATGGTAAAATTGCCCCTGGATTATTTTCAAATTTAGAAGTGCGCATTTATTTTGGGACAAACCTTCAATTAGTATCAGCCATTCCATTTGCTGGGAAGACTTCATAGATAGGCTAGAAAAGACGAGAGCTTTCTTATCATAGGCTACTGGTTTAAATACTCTTTTGCAAGATTTTTCTTTGCAAAAGTGTCTTTTAAATTTAAATACTGGTTTCTTAGTTGACTGTTGAGGCAATGGGAGAGAGAGAAAAACAGGAAGGTGTAGCAGTTACTATGGGACAGACTACAGAGGGAGTAATTCATTTTGCCAAGTCCAAGTAATTGAAAAAATAGCTGTTTTATTGCATTGTTATTGTCGCATTTCGGTATAAAAAGGTTTTTACGATAATCTGTTTTGCAGCTTGGGCCAGAAGAACAATTCGTCAAGGAATCAAAGTTTCTAATATTTGGGAATGGTAAAGACAAGCCTCCAACTGGGTTTATGTTTGAGAAGCAGCTGATGCGTGGATTATATTTCAATCAGAGTCCCTCCAAGGTACTTTTTACGCGTTTAAATGCTCTACTGTTTTCTGGCAGGCCTTTTGTCTGATTTTTATACACTCTGTAGAAATTATTGGTTGTCCATATACTTCTCAACAAAATGAATAAAGTTGTAAAGACTAGCCAAGTTACAAAAAGGGGAATGTGGAAAAATATAAATGTTGGAAAAAAGATGGGTAAGCACTAGCAGATCCCAATAGCATGCAAATTGGTTTTCTTTGAGATAGAACCCCTAACTTAATCATGGTATCAAAGCAGACCGTTTACACGTTCAAGCCTTGCCTTTCAAATTTAGAAATCATGGGCTACTCCTCTCGTTGCCAATTGGTTTTTAGATCGAACCCCCAAACTTACGAGCCATTTACTGATTTACGTTTATCTTTATATTACATCCCATTTATGCATTCATATGTTTATCGTTGTATCATATCTCATTTATGCATTCATATTATACTCCCTCCCATCTTTGATAAGTGTCAAGCTTTTCCTTTTTGGTTCATCCCAAAATAAGTGTTGTGTTTCTAAAGAAATAAATAGTCTTGGTGCGCTTTTACCATGTGCAAGCAATGTCGAAACAAGTAAAGTACATTTCTTAAAAAGTTTGACTAAGTCAACTGCGACACTTTTTATGCCATAGAGGTGGTCAATGTTTCTTGTGTGTATCATAGCATCCAAAGCACAAACAGATGGATTTTCAGTTAACTATTATCCACACCAATCTGACCAATATTGAAGCTGTTTTTACCATGAAACTGTAGGCCATAATCTGAAAGTTCCAATTGTTGCTAACAAATAATGTGACCATCCATTTCAGGACATTGCATTGGCGATGGCGTCCATGAGACCCATCCCTCTTGGCCCTATAATGGAGAAGCTATCACTGTCAGCTGACAAATACGGGACGGGACGGAGATTCTATGTTCAAACACTTGATGATCATGCCTTATCTCCAGACATCCAAGAAAAGCTTGTGCGAGAAAACCCACCCCAAGGAGTATCCAAGATCAAAGGGAGTGATCATTGCCCCTTTTTCTCAAAACCCCAGTCACTGCACAAAATTTTACTTGAAATTGCACAGATTTCGTAGATTTTTTTATTTTTTTTTGGGAAAGTGTTTTTTTCTTATTAATAGGAAAGGGCACCTTTGTTTTGAGCTTGTAGAGATCTGTACAATGGGAAATGCTGGATTTGTTGTATGATAGTACTTGGGAAAAGAGCTTTTTTTTTCATATATTTTTCAAGTTCATTATTATTATTGCTTATTTATTTTACATAGGCAAAAAAAAGGGCCGCCTACAGGACAGTTACTGGACAGATGCCCGAAGAACGCTCGACCGAAGGAATGAGTCACAACAGTCTAAATCTATAAACTCTCTTCGTCCTTTAACAAAAATCCAAATTTTTAAAACTTATGTCATGTCCTAAAACGAATGTCCATTTTTTTTTATTAGTTACAAAACCCTCCCCTCAACATACAACAAGTCTTACTTCACACTTTGACTCGCTATGCAATATGGTAAAGATCATTAGGGTGTTTGTGTACTAAAATTGCTAAAGTTCAGGCTTTGAGCAAATGTCTCTTAAAATGAAATTTGGACATTCATTTAAGGACGGAAGGAGTAAGAAAAAGACAAAACAAAAATGATAAAATACATAAACAGAAAATAAGGTATCATTAGGATGAAAGGGAGGATAAAACAAACTAACAAATGCCAAAATGAGAATAATTAAAGCCTACAAGTATTCCCTCAATTTCACCTCTGTACTCTCCTTTAATTGACAACCAAAATTTCTTCTACAGACATTCCCACAAATTTGTCACCATATAATAGGTATCTAGCAACAATGAAGCCATAAGCAGATGCGAGCATACGATTCTTATGCCACAACATCCGAGATCAGTTTTCTTGCAGAGCCTTGGTCAAATATAGTCTACTAAAACTCTGGCCCGCAACACTGCGCATATTCAGACACATATATTAGTAACTTCCAAAACAGGAACTGATGATGGCTTGAAAATACAAATTTCCTATAATTGCAGATTCACGACTCGATTAAAAGAAATGACTCGTTGAACCAGTCCACTTCATTTAATCATTCAATACAAGTAGGATTCCATAAACTAGTTCTTGAGATACCCAATTCAGATAGGCATAGAGCGTGGCTGGCTACTCATGACCTTTGCATATTTTTCGAAAACCGTGTTATTCTTATTAGTACTCTCCCCGTCCCAAAGTATTGTTCCCACATTTTTTTGTCTTTGCTGCGAATGATCTTTGAGCAATAATTTTAGGTTGATTAAATTAGACTAACCTATCAATAGCAACTTTTAGATTCTCGTTGGTATAATTAAATAAGAGCAATGCTAGGGGCACAAAATAAGGTCACAAAATGAGGTGGCGATATTTTATTGGTTGCATCGATAATGGACCCGCCAGTCCATTATTACACCTAGGATTTTGTGAGCAAGTTTTTGTGAGTTTTTTGTGCCCCTAGTATTATTCATTAAATAAACCTAAAATTATTGATCAAAGTTCATTCGTGGTAACAACAAAAATTGGGAACATCATTTTGCGACGGATGGAGTATTAGTTATCATCGGAGTATGAACAACTAGATGATGATCTATAGCTGCTATAGAGAATCTTTAACTCACCCGTTGATTTGGTTGCAGTAGTTGGAAATTTGATTCGTAATGAGAAAGCTATCCAGTCTTGATGGTTCAGGGAGTGGCTTAAAGACAGGATTCGTAGGATCCTCCTCTGGCAATGGCTCTTCTCCTGCTGCTTTCCGTGCCATATTCTCAGACCTACCAAACAAACATAAGCCAGTAACACAATAAGTATACAGCTACAGAATACATTAAACAGCATTTCAAGTAGCAAATCAGCTGCTGTCTCAGCTCCTAAATAAAATACTACCTCCGTCCCAAAATGATACACACTTTTTTCGACGTTATTATGTAGGAACTTTGATCGATAATTTTAGGTTGATTTAAATTATCGTAATGAAAATCTAAAACTTGTTATTGATAGTATTGTTGATGGTGTTTCAATAACATGTTTTAGATTTTCATTAGGATAAAGAAATCAACCTAAAATTATTGCTCAAAGTTCCTTCGTAGTAACAGCGAAAAAAGTGTGAAGATCATTTTGGGACGGAGGGAGTAGGGTACTAATCCCCACAAAAAGTAAGCAAATCAAAATTAAAAGCGCATAATCGAATCTATAAAAAGTCTCCCCATATTCTTATACTCCCTCCGTCCCAAAAGGATATGTGCACTTGATTCACTAGTCATGTGTTGTTTATGAACTTTTAAGCCTAAATGGGTTGAACTTATTGGGACAATGAAAGATGGCAAATGAGAAGATCATTTTGGGATAGGAGTACTACTCTACCATCTAACTCACTATTTAGGTTGAAGTTAACTCCATTTCCAAACCATAACACCAAACTACATTTTGCGATTCTGGGAACCTCATCATATGATCCAACATACCAGTCCAATGCAGCAAAACTAATCTGTAGTTGACATTCTGATGGTGCTCGAGGACAGGTAAGCATGACAACAATCATTATGATTCGCAGCAAACAAATATTTGCAAAACATATGGGAAACAACATTTATCTCAGTAGACTCAAGGATTCTACGAGAAATCTTTGCTACCCATAAGTTACTAGCTAGAATCACCGTCATAAACGGTGACTCACAATGCTTCATTAATTTTCAGATGGACGAGAACCAATTTGATCATTTCGAATTAGTGGCTTGACATTAAATAACAAGCATGCAGATTAAGTGTCGCAGTATAATGTCGAGTAGTGATGAACGAAATGCAATTGCGTTCCAGTTGAACACGGGACCAACTTTATAATTAGCTGCTCTGATTTATGGCACATATATATGGCCTGAAATCTTTCATCACATCCACTAATCTTAATTTGTCATGCCAAACGCCGCCTTCCAAAAGCTTCCGCATAGGACTCCTGAAGACCTTTGCCCTTCAATTATGGGTCCCAATCATAGGCAAAAACTGGAAATCGACATGCATTCGCACACAAACACACCCACTCACTAGTAGAGCTTATTAATATATAGGGAGAAAAAAAACGCAACCATGCTACCTTCTCTTCTGAAGCCATGCCTGCTGTTGAGCTTGCTGACGTGACAGGTTGCGATAGTAAAATTGGAACTGAGAACACAAAAATGTGGTCTTAATATGTGAATGCTACACATCACATCTCCTTAAAAATTAAAAGTAAAAAATGGCCAAAAAAGTTAAACCTTCTGTTGTTCCATGGACAGATCATCCATGCACTCGATCAAAAATTCGACATTCCTCTCCATAAATGGATTTGTTGATAATTGTAGCCTATCATAGTCAGACTAGTAACAGAAGAAACAATTAGAATTTATAATTATAAAAAACCAAGTCAGAGGCTCCCACAAATGAATAAGAAATTACCTGGGTGACAGGTGAGTCAGCTTCTAGTTCAGTCATAAAGGCACTTATAAGAGCAGAATTGGAAACCTTGATCTGTCGAATAAGAGAGGCAAACTAAAACTCTCTATCATAATGGACATATTGCATTTTGGTAGTCTTGGAACTCTCCTATAAACTTTATAAAAAGACATGCCGAACTGTCGGATACAATTACGTGCGTATCCATGATCAAAATTCAAAAATGGTAATGTTTTATTTTCATTCCGCAATCAAACATAGACCTGGTTTCTAGGACAACTCATGTATTGAAAATACATACTTGGCCACATTTGTTTAAAGCATCACAATACTCTGAAAGGTTCTAAAAGCAGGAAACCGCGTTGAAAATACCAATGAAATGCTCATGAAAAAGCACAATGCTTTAGTGAAGGTTCCGAAAACCATATAAAAAATATTAAAAAAAATATTAAAAATAATGAGACACGAAACAAAATGTTTATGCAGATTACACTGAACATAAAATGCAAAAGAGCCAAGATCAACAAATAAGAAAGAATTCAGGCTTATCAGCCGAGCACAAGCATAGGTAGCATCGACTACAAAAAAAAAAAAAATGGTGTGACATCTTGATTAGGGATGGCAATTTGACCGAACCCGCTCCGTATCCGTGACAGTCCGCACCGCGGCGGGGCGGGTTTGGTAACCTTTTTTCAAAACCCGGCGGGTCACGGGGCGGGTACGGTTGCACACTAAAACCCGCGGGGTCCCGCCCCGCTCCGTATACTAGTATATGCATTTAATTACTATAATGTCCCTAACACATTTCAATTATTACCTCAATATATGCTCCATTGGCTTAGAAAAAGTAGTAAGAATGGGCTCTTGCCTTCCTGGGCTTTTTAAAGATTGGGCCAAAGCCCAAATTTAGTAAGATTTTACTGCATACGGGGCGGGGCGGCAGCGGGTTTGGCGGTTGGCGGGGCGGGGCGGGTTCGGTACAAGGGGGCTTGGTTGAGGGGCGGGTTTGGTAATGAGCGAACCCGCTCCGTATCCGCCCCGTTGCCATCCCTAATCTTGATATAAGACCAAAAGTAGTGCTCACATGGAAAAATAATATTCTCTCACATCCTAGCAGGAGCATTCAAGTTAAGGGAATAATAAGATTCAGAGAAGTAGACAAAGACGCATCAATAACATACAGGTATCTCCTCGAAGATATCCACCCATGAAAGATTCTTCTCCCGCAACCTATGAAGCAAGGAAATAAAGAACGTAAGTCTAGCGGACATTTTGTTCCCATTCAAGCCAGAATAAGGTGTTAAGGAGCAACTCATACTTCTCTCCTGTGAAATTATTAGCGCGATAAAGTTCCATGAAAGAATCAGAAAGTTTTAGGGCTTTCAAAGCCAAGACGCCTTGATTGGACTTGGAGGGGTCATAAATAATGCACACACAACGCCTTATGTTTTCCTGCAACCAACAATATAGCACATGAAGCCAAACATAAGTTGCAACAACATAAAAATAAATAAAAAATCAACCACGCATCTGGCGCATCAGCGAACAATAAAAGAGTTGTATACCCCAAAGACAAATCAAACATATTGGCCAAACTTGGCTGAGAAGAAAGTAGCTGAAGGTCCAATCTTAATCTATTTGTAGACTACATATACGGATCTCTGAGAGCATGCACGTAGTAAGAATGAAGTACTACAAGACTGCAACAACATGGATGACTTCTATGATGAATGCATGTAAATATCAATGAGTTGAAAACAGCTTACCTGGTAATTCATAAAGGTCTCAATCAGCTCCACTGTCTGAAAAGAGCCTAACAAGGTTGATTGATACCTGGAAAAAGTTAAAAAGGAAAAGTTCATGATCCAATGGGGACAAATTACTGAAAGAACTAGAAATAAAAGAGACATTTGTGACATTCAATAACCTCAAACAGACAGACTTGGGAAACGTATGCAGGTTTTCAGTATCTTCAAATATAAACAAAATGATATTTTGTATAACGGCATTCAAAACGAGAGAGGCTTGTGTTGATGAGGGCTACAGGATCAAAAGGCGGTATGATGTACATTTTTTTACATCAATACTTGTACTGTGTTTTTTTCTCATTTCACTTGTTTTTTTTCACAGTTTTTTCTTCTTTTAAATATATTCTTAGCTTTCATAATATTTTTTATATTTCTTGTATTTTTATTTAACATCTCACTTCTTCATTGAAGTTTCTATATGGCGATTCAAGTTGGCTGACCCCAAATCCTATTGGGATTAAGGCTTTGTTGTTGCTGTTCTTGTTTAACTTGTACTGTGGTTTGGTTATACACATGCCCCAACAGCACAAAATCAGAAATCAACCAATGCAGGCAGGAGACCTCTAATTCCAAAATGTTTTCTGATCCATTGTCACAAGGACCACATACTCTGCATAAATGAGATTTATTGGTACACACGAACAGATTGATCCAATGAATTCAACTCTTAAAAAGAGCAGGTGGCAGATATGACTCAATAAGATGATTGAGGTACATGGTTTACACGCACGCAAATAACATTCAAAAATGAAGCAGCTCTCCTACGTGCTTATTTATTGAACACACGTGTACAGATCAATATTCAACAATAAGAAATAATCAACATCCTACTTGCAGATGGAAGGCATGACTAGCTATAAAAGAAGAGAGGCTTGGATCAGGCACAACGAGAACTCAGGTATAATTATAAGTGCCTATGGATTCTAGTATTTTGACCTCTAAGGGGGATTCAGATAATGATGATATGCTTTAATAATTAACAACCAAATATCTACTAGGAATATAATTACAATTTATTTTCTACTTTCCTTCAAGCAAACTTAATAAGAGTGGCAAATTGACATAATTAACTCACCATCCAACAGTGTTATTGTCGACATTGACCTCTCTGAGACATCTCATCATTTCAAGCTGATAATTAGCACCATCAGCTTCAATCTCCTCATCCTCCTCCCTTATCTGCACTCTCATTCAAGCATCCAATAGATCAGAGGTAAGAGAGTAGAAATAAAATAGAAAGACGTGTATACAGAATTCAGATCAATTTGAGTAATAGATTCTAGTGGAGATCGTAATGGAACCACGTACCGGAAAAGGGAAACAGTTAGTTACTTCAAGAACACTGCCAACATCTAACCCAAGAAGTTGCCCAGTGACAAGGGCAGGTGAAAATTCCTTGCAGTGCTTGATGATCTTTAGTATAGCCTGTTTTCCAAGATTATATAACAATCAGCTAATGAGAAGTTAAAGAATTTTTGTTATACAGATTCAACTGCACCAAAAGGTCCAGAGATCAGTTTGTAGACTAGGAAAAGTGAATGCAAATAAACAGTTTACTCCAAAGGAGACTACTTACACATGGGACTTTCTTTCATATTCACAAGTGAAGAAACTGATATACGATGGAAGTTTATGATTATTCACAACCTGATATGTGAGATTAACCTATAGCCCCCCTAAAGAAGGCTTAATACTGTAGCTTAACAAGTGGAAATCATTTCTTCTTTGTTCTCACTTCCAAAATGTTTTCTCCACTTTCTTTTCTCCTAGAAATACCTCAGGTACCAGCAGTTACATTCCAAAAAGTACATAATTAGGAAATCGTGTGCCACAGCAGTGCAAACACCTACAGCATTGTTCTTCATATCAAATGATTGAGCTGGAATGAAAAGAATGGTCTATTCGACATACCATCATTCAAGATTGTAACTAAAAATCATTTTGTTTAATTCATTTGTTTAATTTTCTGATGAAGGTTATCCGCCACCTAAGTGTTGAGAATCACCGATAATCTCTCCTCTTTAACAGAACAATGAGCTCATGACAAACTGGAAATAAACCAACTTCCACAAATAGCAAATAGCAGCCACCAGCAAATGAATAGCATTTACAGTAGATTCCAGGAAAATATATTGGTCTCCCAATAAAGACTGAGAAGTTGATACAGGCACAATGATCTGCTTAAACTGGAAATCATTATCTATTTATTTTAAGATCGAAAGAGGAGATCGATGTATCCAAAGGGTTTACAAGGTACAGGCCATTCAACAGCGGAAGTCCACCTCACATAGAGTTGGGAAAATAAAAGGCCAGAGCGCTAACAAACACATCACGCCTCAATGTAAGTAGGATAAAGGTTCAGTACAGACAAGTGAGACAGCAATCTTTCATTTTCTTTTAATGTAAGACAACCGGAACTTTAAGCACTCAAAAATAGATGGAGCTGATACAAGTTTATTGTATTAGCCTTTTGCTGATCATGGGCTGGTGAACAGTGACAATGAATTCACCTAAATTGGCATCTAATCAAGAGATAGCACAGCAAAACTAACACTGACAACATATCGAAGTTGAACACGTATATCATTGCTATGGATCACTTTTCAAATTGCTAACTTAAAAATGTGAATACTTCAGACTAGCAGGGATGGGCATATCATTTTAAGATTGAAAAAAAAAAAAATAATAATAATAAATCCCTCTATTCCCCTGTACTTATTTTAAGACCACGGCTCTCCATATCATTATGATATTGAGTCCACACAAATTTGTTTTAGGGCATCTCCTAAAGGCCTCATACTGATGATGTGTGTGATTACTATTATATACTAGGCAAATCTTCAGTGGCCGATGTGGGACTTGGTTGACACCCCAGCAATCCTCCTCCCAAACCAAGGACCACATAACTGTTATAATATCCTCCAGCAAAACTTGTACAACTGCAAGACCCCCCCCCCCTAATCACAACAATCAGGAAGACTTTTGACATAAGACTCTTCAGCGAGGTCGCAAAAGGGGGGAATCCACACATCACACAGTGATCCAGGTTGGGCTCATCCACGAACCATAGCTCTGAGCCTCCGATGCTAATGGTTAGGACCACAAGTCTCCACATTAGTATGATATTGTCCTCTTTGGGCCTATCCCAAATTTGTTATTGGGCATCTCCCAAAAGACCTCACTAGAATGAAGTGGGCGGGTACTATTATATTAGTCAAATCTTTCTTCAATTGCCGATGTGGTACTTGGCTGACGCCCAAACAACTTCCTTACATGGTAAGTCAATTTCAAATCTTAGAGCTGGTTATAATGACTCATAAAATGCCATTTCTCCCCGGACGCTTTATATTTTCGAGGTTGAGGACACCTCCATTGACCATTTTAATTATAGATTTTCTTATGCATCATAAGCAGATAGTCATCAAAAACCCAAATTCACACAACAATGAAAGTGAACATGGCCAGAGCAAAAGCTTAAAACAATGCAAGTCACGCGCGCGCACACACACAAGGAAGAGAAAAGTACCAGTCCTTCGATCTGAACCACTCTGAGAGGTGGAGCAGCAACTTCTTCGGTAGCCGCCACTTGCAAGAAAGATCGAGCCGCACCTGCAAACAACGCGCCGAAATGAATTACCATATTTGAGCATATAATCGTCGAACGAAAGATTAAAAGAGTGATTTCTGCTAACCTGCCGCCATTAGTCCGACGTATTTAGTTTACAGTGGAGGGAGAGGGATAAACACGGTCGTCGTTGATGGTTCTTCCGCCGCCGATGTTAGAGAAGTCCCCTGCGTCAAAATTATGCTTTAGAAACCCTAGTACTAGACAAGCTGCGATTTTTTACTGGTTTGCTTTAGATAATGCCAATATAACGGCAAATGTACTATTTAGGGCAGCGTATGTAATCGCGAGTCTCACTGTTTGGGTCGAACTTTCGATTTTTGTGGACAGTCGACTCCTAAACGTTTGTTGTTGTCATTAATAATGTGTTTCTTTTTGGTTTCAAAAAAAAAATTGTTAATCCTGAAATTTGATTCCACGTCTGAATTTGGCTGAATTAATAAAAGGCGGCGTCTGAAGGCTGATCACTGAACTATTCAAGTTGTTTGATTTTTAATCTGAATTCATTTTCTGAACTGTGTCAGATTACCATTTTAACCTTTTTATAAAAGTAGATATATAAATCCATTCGTCCGAAAATAAATGTCTAATTTTTCATGATTCACTCTTGATTTATTATTTTTTGTTAAATAATTGAACAATCATTTTGAGACAGAAGAATTAATAATCCAACAACGAAAAATCAATAAAGCACCAAATGCTCAATACTCCCTCCGTCCCACCCGAATTGGGATTTTTGGGTTGGACACGGGGATTAAGGAAAAAGAGAGGATGAAGGGAGTGAGATATGGAGATAGAGAGATGGCTAACCGACTGGAGACGGAGATGGGTGGTTGTTTTTTGCTGGAGAATTGCAAGATGGAGGACAAATGGCGGAGTTGAGAAAGAACGATGAGAATGAAGAATGGTAGTGGCCTTAGAGAGGTAAGGATCTATGAAGGAAGAAAGGGAGAGAGGGAAAGAGACAGAACCGTTGTTGAGGGGAGAAGAAATGAGATGGGTAGTGTTGGAATTGATGAAATATGCTAGGGATGGTTTTGCCAAATTTGCTTCAGAGGCAAATCAGACTTGATTTTAGGTCTGACTAATAAGAGGCATTTCAGATGTGTTTAGATCTGAATTAAAAAGAAAACCAAACAATCTGAATGCTTTCATGTCTGAATCGGTCAGACATTCAGACCCAATTAAGTGTTGAATTGAAAAAACAAACGAGGCCTTACACTACAAATACCATAATGCCAAGTGTCATGGACCTCATAATAGGAAAGTCTATTCTAAAATGAAAATTTGAAAGCCTAATCTAAAATGTTTTTAATTTGAAATTCAAATCTAGAAAACTTAATTAATTAGCTCTTCTTTCCATGCTCTTTTCACATCCTCCATAAAAAAAATTACAATCTCTCATTTATGAAATTATTACTCAACCAAATCTTTAACATTTTTACTTTTATTATTTTAATTCATACTATATTCAGATTTATTTATTTGGACAAAAAATTAAAGGTTTGTGTTAGATAATAATTGATGCCAAAATCTTGAGTAAACCGCTTTTTACAAGACGCCTAGGAAAAACGTGTTTTTAAAAAACTGCGGTGGCATTTTTATAAATATGCGGAACTTCTTTAAAAAAAACGTGCGGGTGCATTTTTGTAAATAATCGGAACTTCTCAAACTGTTTTGGATATCAATATAAAGCTTTCTAAATGTAATTTTTTAAAGGGTTAATGACAATTTAGGGCCTGAACTCCAGGGGGTGCGTCTAAAACGGGCTTGGTTTTTTTTTCCGCTAGATCAGGGCTCAATATCTTAATTTTTTGGCAGTTAAGGGCTTTTTGATGGAAATCGTTAGAAAAGTCAGTTAAGTGGCATGTGTTGTGCACGTGATCGGCTAAATGGATGGATTTGTAATGATATTAGTTAGTAAGGGCTTTAGTGAAATTTTTGAAACTCAAAAGGTTTAAAAATGAAATAAATATTTTTTCTTAAAAAATAATCTTTTTTTAAATAATTAAGTATATAATAAAATAATTAATTATCATATATAAAATAATATTATCAAAATTATTAAACAAATAGCTATATTAAATATAAAATGATTTAGATTATTTTCTAAATAATAAATTTAAAATAAAGAAAATTATAAATAAATTTAAATTTTATTCTATAAACATAATAAATTACTTTTTACATTCACCAAAATAAATTTATTAAAAAAATAAAAATTATTAAACAATACTCCCTCCGTCCCGCTCGAATTAGGATTCTTGGTCAAGTAATTTATACTTAGACCAACAATTTGAAGAAAATAATTATCTTAATGAAAATCTAAAAATAGTTATTTAGTTTATTATTAATCGTGATAAAATAACAAATTTTAAATTTTTATTAGCATTATTATTTTTCTTCAAAAATTTTTTATCAATAATTGAACTAATTTTTGAGACAAATGAGTATATGTAATATATTTTTTAGCAAATGCCTTATCCAATAATTTTTATTTCCAATTGTTTTTAACAAAAATGAAAATTGGGAATTGGGGCTAGATGTGAGTATATCACATTGCAGAGGGACAATTCCAAAAAAAAAAAAAAAAACATCATCTTCTCCCAAAAAAAACCCATCCACATCTCCAACCTCCATAGCCACCGGCTGCCACCATCAACCTCCATTGCATCCACCGCCCTCCACTTTCACCCCTTCACCAGCACCATTACCTTCACCTTCACAACCACTAGCAGTACAATATCAGCCCTACCACTTTGAATTTGGGGATTTCGATTCCTGCACCATTACCTTCAGATTTCTCAAACTCAGAAAATGGAAACAAAACCAAAGTGAAATTCTTGACTCTATAAAATATTCTTGTCTTGAGCCGCCCTACTCCCAAACTCAAACAACAATCATCTCCGTCTTCTCAATCTATCAACAACAAGACAATCATTTCCAATTCTCGAATCCATGGCAATATGCTTGTCTTGAGCCGCCCCACTCCCAAACCCATCTCTCAGTCGTCTCCTCCTCCGTCTCCGTTACTGACGCCTCCGGATCATCAGTAGCTACAACACCCAGATCAAATCAGGTAAGAAAAACCCGACTCCATTTCTCTTCGCCCGCTTGGCAACACCAGATCCGAGCCGACTCTCGTTCCATCCGCTTTGACGTCTCCGATTCCTGGGAAGGACAAGGAGGTGTTGAATTTGTCGTCGAAGACCAACCGCCTTGTGCCGCCCCATCTCCGGCCGGGATTTGTCGGGAAGGAGGAGAAACCTCAATTTCATTTCAATTTCATCCGCCGACTCTCGTTCCGACGGAAGCTTTTGTATAACGAAGAAATCATTTTAATTTGATGTAACCCTTCAAATTTTAAAATTTACAGTTTGACCCTTTTTGACAAATTTTCATTTCAATTTCATCCATTTAGCCGATCACGTGCCATGCACATGGCACTTAACTGACTTTTCTAACGGTTTCCGTCAAAAAGCCCTTAACTGCCGAAAAATTAAAATATTGAGCCCTGATCTAGCGGGAAAAAAAAACTCAGGCCCCTTTTAGACGCACCCCCTGGAGTTCAGGCCCTAAATTGTCATTAACCCTTTTTTAAACACGTTTGAAGAAGGTTATGGCCAACAAACCTTCTGGTTATCAACGTCAAATTGTTCTGGATATATATATAAAGTCATCTGGATATGAGTTTCAAGCACATTTTAAGAAAGCCTTGGCCAAGAAAATTTTTGGATATCAACCTCAAAATGTTTTGGAGATCAATAATAAAGCCATCTAGATATGATTTTAATGATATTTGAAAAAAGTCATGGCCAACAAACCTTCTGGGTATCAAGTTAATAGGTTCTGTATAGAAATAATAAAGGTTTCTCAATATTATTTTTTATTGTGAAAGTGAGAAAAAAAATTAAAAAATTAAAATTATTTTTTTTAGTGCAAGTGAGAGTGTATTTTTTAGTGTCAGTTCTAGTGTTTTTGATAGCTAGTTGTAGTGTTTTAGATAGCCATACAGCATTTTGAAAGAACCTTTAAAGCTGAAAAGAACTTTCGAGACAGGTAGCCACCTTTGAATCGGATAGCCAGAACCTTTGAAAGTAATATCCATATGTTTTTTTTTAAAAGGAATTTTGAAGAGAAACAGAAGTCGTCGGGCTTTGCCCCCTGATTCCGTGTTTAAAATCGTCAAAAGACATCGTTTAGGCCCTCAAATTGTCATTTGATGTTTTTTCAGCAAATCGCGTCGTTTTTGCAAAGCACGTTTTTCCTAATCACTTCGTAAAACGCGTTTTACAAGAAAGCAACCCATAATTGATTATGAAACATTGGTTAATAATTGAATTATTGTTTCAAGAAATAATAATAATTGAATTTTGGCATTCTTGACGATGATTTTAGTCAAAAGAAAAAGGGGGAAATTTACAGAAAGGTTTAAACAGTTTAAGGTAGTGATTTTAGTGGGTCCGCATTTAAGCTCTCATTAACCCACAGTCCACCAAAACCACCATCCATATCTTTTATGTTTTAAAAACAAACTATTATTATCAATACTATTACTGATCATTTAATATAAAAATAATACTTATGTTTCAAAAAAAATAAAAATATAGTAATAATAATGAAATATCTAATATTAAAAAATTATAATGATTTATAATAATGATTAAATAACTATTATAAAATAATAATGATTTGAAGTCTTATAACAAAAAATCAATAATACTCATTAATAATTAATAATGATAATAATTAAATAATTTAAATATTAATAATTTGATATTTAGTAACAAATAATGATAATAGTCACTAACCACCGCTACCATCACCTCACAACCATCCTACTACCATTACAAACACAACTGCCACCAACAACGGCACCACCATCATTATATCATCGTCACTACTTATACCACCATCACTACACCTACCAAAAAACACCATCTTATCTAAGGGTGTAAATAGTTCAGTTTGGTTTGGTCTGGGCAAATTTAGAGAGCTAGTAATCGGTTTGGGAAATTCTCAGACCGAACCGAATCATGAAAGAATTCAAACTGAACAAAACACAACGCATATGTTTGTAGTTTTGGTTTAACTGAATTCATTTTTAGTTGATAGTGCTTAAATCCAATTTAAGATGACCTTTATGACACAGTTAAAATGTAAAATGTTCAAGTGCATAAGTTTATTTATTAAGGTCCGCATTTGGAGCGGACTACCCGTTTATAGACATGGCCAAATACGGGTGGGACGGGTACGGTTACGGGTACGTGTACGGTTTCCAAAACTCATAATCGTAACCTAACCGTGTTAAACACGAGTGCGGGTTCTGGTGGGATACAGTTATGACGGGTACAACAGGTCCACAGTTGTACGGGTCTGCCCCTTTTTTTAAAAAAAAAAAACCTGTTAAATTGTAAACAAATTTTGTTAAATATCTAATGGAATATGTTAGAAGTTAATTTTTTTCTTTTTTCCTTTTTGATATCAATGAAATTTAACTAAATATGTTAAAATATGTTTTAAATGAATAAAAAGTAACAAAAAATATTTAAAAAGCTAACATTTTAAACATATTATGTTAGAAAATCAACAAACTATGTTAGAAAACTAACAAAATATGTTACAAAACTAACATAATTTGTACGGTTAGAACATTTAACGGTTACGGTTACGGGTTCCTATAGCCTATAACCGTAACCTAAACGCATTATTGACGGGTACGGTTAGAACGGTTGACTGGTTGTCCATAGGTACGGTTTTTTTTCAACGGTTTAAATGGATGTACGGGTTTTCACGGGTACAGTTTCCGGTTGGCCATGTCTACCCTTTTAAGTTGTAAAAACGGACTCCTCTAAATGTTTGACACGCGGTCAAAGGAAGTGAAATGCGTGCTGGAAGAGAGCTGCTTTATGAAATGTTCTTTTCAGTAATAGTTTACCTATCAATCCTCTTAAACTCATGGAAGTTACATTAGAGTACACAAGATATAATCATTAACATTATTATATACTCTCTCCGTCCCGCTCAAAATAAAATATTTAGTCCACTAAATTATATTTTGATTAATAATTTAAGGAAGAATAATGATGCTTATAAAAATTAATCTTTTTATTGTATCACGGTTAATAATTAACTAAATAACTATTTTAAAATTTCATTAGACTTATTATTTTTTATTAAATTATTGGTTAAAGTATAATTAAATTGATCAAAAATCCTATTTCAAGTGGGATGGAGAGAATATTCTTTTTTTTTTACACTAACAATATTATTCTCTTAACGTCTTAAAATGCTAGTCTCATTTTCTCATTTTACTTCTTTCATAAAGTTAGCCTCATTTCTAAAATTAACACTTTTTTTTTTCGAAATCAAAATTAACACTTCAAAATTACTTAATATTCAAAATTTATAATATGACTTTAATATATTTGAAAACTAAAAAAACAAGAATAACATTTTGATATGAAGGAGTATTATATAAACTTCCATAAGAAAACAAATACTTCAAGGACTGATAAATATTTTTATTCAAGTGACACAAGTACAATTTCATAAAATACATTTTATTTTTAAATTTAAATTTTATTTTTGGTTGAAATAATTGTACTTATTTGAGTGGATAGATCTTTAATGAGATATTTTTTTAAGAAAAACTTATAACATAACATTTTTTTGGAAAGATAAGTTAAGAGCCGGTCTCCTGTGCAACCGCCGCACGGCGTGCGACGGCGCCAGGCGAGCTTAGCCGTTTTTTTTTTTGCCACCCCCAACTTTTTTTCTTCCCAACAAAAGTAACACTTATTATAACGAAATGTAACACTTTTTTCTTTCAAATGTAACACTTTTTTTTTAACAAAAATGTACCACAATTTTGCTGCAATAGATTAAAGATAACATAAAAAGATTGACAACTAAACTAATGTCACACTTTTTATAAAGGAATGTAACACTTTTTTTTTTCAAATGTAACACTTTTTTTCTCAAAATTAGCATAAGATTGACAAACTAAACTAATGTTACATTTTATAAAAAATGAATGTAACATTTTTTCTCAATTGTATCAGTTTATATTCTTAAATGTAACATTATATCTGAAATATAACAATTTTTTATTGAGAAAGTAACAATTTAAATTTTCTAACCACATAAATTATCAAAACAATTTAAATTTTCTTGTAAAATTGTTGTTACATTTGACTGTAAAAGTGTTACTTCAGAACAAAGTGTTACATCTCAGCTGACAAAGCAACACAAACTTTTTGTTTGTAAAATAATATGTTTTTTTAAAAAAAAAAAAAATCAACCCATATCATGACCTATGTAGTTTTATTCGTCTCGTCGAGACAAACACAACGGTATTTTTTTTTCTGAGTTATAAATCTCAAGATATAGCATTTTAATGTTAATGTTTTTTTTTTAAATGGGACACGTGGCAGCGCGCGGCAGGGTGAACCAGCGAGTGGCTCACAGCGCACCACATGTCGTGCTGGGACTGGAGGGAAGACGGGCGGGCTGGGCGGGTTTGGCCTGCCGCACGCCGTACACCCGGTGTATATAAGAATTTGTCTAAGTTAAACATCCCATCCGTTTTAAAAACTCTTCATTATCTAAGTAGTTTCCTCCTAACCTAAGATTTTGCCTCATAACCTCAGATTTTCCCTCTCAAAATTCCCTCCTTATGTATTTAAGAATTTACCACGTGTCATGCTTACATTTGTGGTGTATAGAAAGATTCTATACACTGAGTGTAAGTGTATCATCTTCCCTTAAATACGTCTACCCCGAACAAATATACTGTTAGGATTCATTGTTAGTACACCCACCTTAATTTGATTGATCCATGCCACGTGTCTTTTTATGGACTTTAGGACCGCATGTAATGAAGTTCTACTTCATTTTTTAGATAAGTCCATTTCTAGATTTTTTAGTTGTCTAGGCTGAATATAGTTCGGTTGTATCATTAGCGGTTTAGTGCTTCAAGCCGTCATCTTTAGACCGCCAGCATGGAGCCCTTCAGATTTCATCAAACTGCAGTTTGCATGTTTGATGAAACCGCCCATCAAGATCATTCTTCAAACCGCCCCTATGCTTGGAGAAACCGCAGAGCAGTTATTGAAGAATTATAGAGATGTCATTTATTCCTTAGACAAACATTCCCTTTTTTACCGTAAAAGGATGTTGTTATGTCATGTCAAAGTAACTCTAAGTTAACTTGGAGTTTCTACAAGGAATGTCGGTTTGTCTATCAGTTTGAATTGTTTACCGTTAGTCCTTTCTGCAACAAAGGACAATTGTCAGGTAGTGGTGCAACAACTACCTAGGACTACAAGACAAAACCAAGGACGAAAATGACAGCTCAACCAATGGGAATTCGACAGCACTGTACCCTTCAGATTTGATTCAAATCTTTACCCAACGGTCACAAGGGTGCTCTGCCTATAAATAGCCTTCATTATTCAACAATGAAGGTGGCTGAGATTCAAGAGATTCATTCCCAAGTATTCAAGTTTGCTTTGAAGAGTTAAAACCAGATATTCAAATTTTCAAACCATCTCCATTGCAAACCCAGTTCTTCATCAAAAGCTTCAAGCCTAACAACCATTCATATTGAGCCTTTACACCGAAAGAATTCCATTTGCTCAACCATCATTTAGATACTTAGAGCATTTGATTTCTTTTCACACACACACCCGATTTATATGATCACATAGATTATATACTTCGAAAACACCGGTTGTTATTATAGCTTAGGTTAGACTTATTGTTTAGAGTTTAGATTCATCTTGTAAAACCTCCTCTAAATTAATACAAGTCTTATAGCTATTAGAAAATCCTAGACTAACCATCTAGGTAGAGGACGTAGTTCATTTAAGAACGAACCTCTTCAATTTGTGTGTTGGATCTTTATTTTCTGTCTTGATATTTATCTTTCTTGTTTGTGGTCTTGAACTTGTTTCCATATACGAAATGACTTGAAAGATGAATTGTGTTTTCCTTTAAACTTTAAGTTTAACTATTCTGTTGCATCATAGTGTTCTCTCAACCCGAGTCAAACCTCCCAATTCTTTAACTAACATATTTGGCCAAAACCGCAAACTCCGCTGTGTATTTTATCAGTTCGGTTCTTGTGCTTTGAACCGCAGTTGGCCAAACTGATAAGTACTCGATTGATTTTAAGGGTATTTTCGAAAAAGTTTCGGACCGCTATTCACCCCCCCCCCACTAGCGGTTCTATACCCTTGTTGCCCTCTGGGACCAACAAGTGGTATCAGAGCTTATCCACCAAATTTTGCTTTTACAAGCTTAACCGCTTGGGTGCTGATCCAATGGCAAACACAAACACCCATATGATGCAAACATCCAATTCGAATCACTTACCGATTCTGGATGAAGATAGTTTTATCTTTTGGAAAGATAGGATGATGAAACACATGATTTCATGTGATCGTAGACTGTGGACCGCGGTTACTGATGGACCATATGTTCCTATGAAAGCTAATCCTCGTGCAGGAACCGCAGGAGAAGAAGCTGAAGTTAAGAAATTAGAAAGTGAATGGACTGATGCAGACCGCATCAATGTGGATTTTGATGGAAGAGCTATGTCCATGCTAGTTTCAGCTATTGACCTGAGGACTCATTCTAAGGTGCTTCACTGCAAAACCGCAAAGGCTACCTGGGATGCTATAGTTGACTTTCTGGAAGGAGATTCAGATACCAAGAAGAACTGCCTCTATCAACAGAGAAGACTATTTGACTATTTTGTTAAAGATCCTAAGGAATCTCTTAGACAATGCTATGAGAGGTTTATTGATATTGTTAATGTTTGTTTTTCTCTTGGACATGTCTATTCTAATACAGATTTGAACATGAGATTCATGCAAGCACTTGGTAGCAAATGGCTAATCAAAACTACTAACATTGAAGACAACAAGGACTTGGAATCTCTTGATCTTCGACACTTGTATGCCATGCTGAAGGTTTTTGAATTTAAGCTTGAAGAGGTCCATGAAATCGAAAGCAGATTTAAGACCCTCTCTCTAGCTGCATTCAATAATACCTCATCTCCTGTCTACAATCCAGACCATCATCAAACCGCTCCTCACCTCCACTTGCAAACCGCTCCTCCTGACCAAAATGTTCCTAAATATAGTCCTCAAACCGCACCTTCTGAATATTACCAACAGTCTCACCAATCCTATCCTCAATCACATCAACCATATCCTCAATCTTATCAATCGTATCAGCAGTCTCATCAATCCTACACTCCTCCTTAAAGTTCGTATGCTCAGAGTATAGGATCACAATCCTCAAGTTCTACTCAAGTTGATTTTGATGAAATGGATGATGAAGAATTTGCTTTGTATGTGAAGAAATACACCAAGTTCAGGAAAACACAATAGATCTCAATTTCCATCCAAAGGCCCAGCAAAGTTTGTCCCTCCAACCAGATTCAACAAAACAGCAGATCCCAAGACTAGGGATGACTTGGTTTGTTATAACTGCAGACAACCAGGTCACTTTGCTTCAAGTTGTCCCAAACCGAGGTATGAAGCCGCGCCAGCAAAGAAACCATTCAACAAGAAATTCGTGAAAAGAAGAGGAATGGTAGCTGACCAAGGAGATCAACCGCTGACATGGATGGGTTCAGACTCAGATGAAAGTGATGATGAAGAAACTGCTAATCTCTGTCTCATGGGATTTGAAGAAAGAATTGAAATTGACGAAAGCCTTCCACTGCCAAAACAACAAATAGATCAAGCAGAGCTCCTACAACACCAAACTACACTCCCGAGGTTCAAGCAGACCGAAGTCATGATGATCAGGTACTAGACCGTGCAAATATTATATGTCAACAACACACTGTACTTAAAAAGGCATATAAACTAATGGCTGCGGAACTTGAAGAATCCCAACGTGTATGTAAATCCCACAAGGAGGAAATTGAAAATCTCAAGCTCCAAATTGCTGGGATATCTACTATTGTGGATGAAAACCGCTATCTGAAGGACAGAACCGAGGTACTTCTCACCCAAATCCATGATCTTACCGTACAAAGGGATGACCTCCAAAAAGTGACCGATGTATGGACTAAGTCTGGTGTCACCGTGGAACAAATCCTAAATTCACAAATTCCTACTTCGGATAAAAGTGGATTGGGGTTTAAAACCGATGATAGGTGTAAGTGTCCTTGTCTCTGTGCCGAAGGTGGTGTGAAACCTACTGAACAAACCAAAGAAATTCCTAAGGTTAATCATGCTGGTAAAAAGGGCTCAAAACAAGAAATTAAAAGACAAAATTATTTCTTTGAGTACCCTAAAAATCAGACTGGGAGAGATTCAAAGTGGAAAGAGAAATCCATAGCGGCTGAGGCAACCAATGAAGTATTGAGTGATGAAACCGCTCCTAGTCAGTTTAAGGAAATTCCTATCATTTTCCCTAAAGCCGCACCTAAGAGGAAGGTTGAGCTCAAGAAGGTAATCTTTGTTAAAGCCAAAACCGCTGACCCAGTAAAACATGAGAAACCGAAGGTCAGTAAAGGGTTTGTAAAACCGCAACCAAAACCTGGATTTATTCATTGTGCTATTTGTGCTGATTTTGGTCATAGTGCTGGTCATTGTCTTTTAAGATTCACACCCAATGCCAAGGGACGTAAAAATCCTAAGGTCAAACAAGTGTGGGTCCCAAAAGCTGCTAACCCTAGGACCCAAGGAATAAGGGGGACCAAAACCTTTCATGTTTATTTTTCAGAGTTCATGTTTTATGGCTGGAACCGCTAAGAAGAAGAAGGATCTCTGGTATTTGGATAGTGGATGCTCACGAGACATGACTGGAGATTCCGAACTACTCTGCAGTTTCATCCAAATGAAAGGTCCCCCAGTAGTGTTTGGTAACAACAAGAAAGGAGAAACAGTAGGATATGGAGCAATCAAACGAGGAAGGTGACTATTGAAAATGTGTCACTAGTAGAAGGACTCAAGCACAACCTTCTCTCCATATCTCAGTTTTGTGACAAAGGAATGAACTGCATCTTCACATCAACTAGCTGTTATATCAAAGATGCTTCCTCTGAAGTCACTCTACTGACTGGCAACAGAACAGGTGATGTTTATATGATAGATTTAAGCAATATTGTTTCTATTACTGACCTCTGTTTTGTAGCCAAAAATATAAGTGAAAGCAGCTGGTTATGGCATAAGCGGCTCAGCCACTTGAACTTCAAGTATCTAGCAAAACTGCACAGGGATGGTCTAGTAAAAGGACTACCCAAAGTGGCTGACCATCATGATGAAAAGTGTAAAGCATGCCAGCTTGGAAAGCAGCCCAAACAGTCATTTCCTAGTAAAACCGCGCCTTCAACGAACCGCTGTTTGCAACTGCTGCACATGGATTTATTTGGACCTGTCCCAACCGCCAGTATCGGAGGAAACCGCTATACACTTGTGGTGGTTGATGATTATTCAAGATATACATGGGTGGAAATGATGGCCTCTAAAGATGATACTTATGGCATCGTAACCGCTCTCTTTAGACAGCTCCAAACTCAGAAATTGGATGACATTGTTGCTGTGCGTTCAGATAATGGAACCGAATTTACAAACAATGGTGTTGCCAAATATTGTGATGATCATGGAATTGATCATAACTTCTCTGCCGCTGGGGTTCCACAACAGAATGGAGTTGTAGAAAGAAAGAACAGGACTTTGATTGAAGCCGGGAAGACAATGATTGCAGAAGCAAAGCTTCCCAAATACTTCTGGGCCGAAGCCGTCAATCCGCATGTTTCACCCAGAACCGCTCCCTAATCATCAAAGTTCACAACAAGACTCCTTATGAATTGTGGCGAGGCAGATCTCCCAACATTGCCTTCTTCAAAATATTTGGATGCAAGTGCTACATCTTGTACAATGGCAAAGAGCATCGAGGTAAATTTGATGCTAAGGCCGATGAAGGTATTTTTGTTGGTTATTCAAAACACTCCAAAGCTTTTCGTTGTTTCAATAAGACATCTTTAAAAATTGTAGAATCAGTCCATGTTACATTTGATAAACATAATCTTCTTGAGCCACATATGGCTCCAAATGTTGTTGATGATTTTAGTAGTTTTGAGACAGGTACATCTTACCATAATCATGCAACCGCAAATGACCAACCTACTCAAACCGCTCCATCAGGTTCTTCAGCCGCTCCAAATTAAACCGAAGGTTTTGGTGTAGAACCGCATTCTTCTGATCCCATTCAAACCGTTGATCCAGCTCCAAACATCACCTTCAATGAAGATTTCAATGAATATCAAGAAGAGCCTCCTCTGGAAAATCTTCAAGAAATAGTGGTTCATGAAGACCTTCCTCCAGAAATCAATGAACATAGAGACCATCCAACAACTAATGTTATAGGTCCTATCAGTTCTGGTGTTCAGACAAGAGGAAGCTTAACTCATAGGGATAACCACAGTTTGTTCTCAACCGCACTGTTATCTCAGATGGAACCGAAGAAGGTAGATGAAGCTCTAAGTGATCCAAGTTGGGTAGCTGCAATGCAAGAAGAGCTCAATCAGTTTGAAAGATGCAGAGTTTGGACTCTAGTTCCAAGGCCCAGAGATCACACTGTAATTGGAACAAAATGGGTATACAGAAATAAGATGGATGAAAATGGTACTATTACAAGAAACAAAGCAAGGTTGGTTGCTCAGGGTAGCCATTAGATTGTTCCTGGCTTATGCCTCCTTCAAGAAATTCAAGTTATATCAAATGGATGTGAAGAGTGCATTTCTGAATGGTGAACTACAAGAAGAAGTTTACGTAGCTCAACCGCTAGGATTTGAAGACAACAAATATCCCAATCATGTCTTCAAGCTCAAGAAGGCCTTGTATGGACTCAAACAAGCTCCAAGAGCATGGTATGACACTCTATCTAAATTCCTTATTGAACAAGGCTTCTCTAGAGGTAAAATTGATACAACCCTATTTATTGCTAAACACAAAGGTCATTCATTATTAGTTCAAATATATGTTGATGATATTATTTTTGGTTCTACTAATGAGACTATGTGTGTTAAGTTTGAGAAGCTTATGAAAGGTAAATTTGAGATGAGTATGATGGGAGAATTGACATTCTTTCTTGGACTCCAAATCAAGCAATGTCATGATGGAATCTTTATCAACCAAGCCAAATATACCAAAGATTTGATCAAGAAATTTGGGCTTGAAACCGCTAAGCCAGTTGATACCCCAATGCAAAAGGCCTGCAGTTTGGATCAAGATGAACGAGGTAAGAAAGTTGATCAGACTCTCTACCGAGGTATGATTGGTTCTTTACTTTACTTAACTGCTAGTAGGCCGGATATCATGTTCAGTGTTTGTGTTTGTGCTAGATTTCAAGCTGACCCTAGAGAATCTCATCTTATTGTTGTTAAAAGAATTATTAGATATTTATGTGGATCTGTTAACCTTGGACTTTGGTACTCCAAAGAATCTTCATTTGATCTATTAGGTTATTCAGATGCTGACTTTGCAGCATGTAAGATAAGCAGAAAGAGCACAAGTGGTACTTGTCAGTTCCTTGGAACCCGGCTTGTATCATGGTCCAGCAAGAAACAAGCATCGGTTTCAGTCTCAACCGCTGAAGCTGAATATATTGCGGCTGGAAGCTGTTGCTCTCAAATTCTCTTGATGAAACAGCAGTTGGAAGACTATGAAGTATTTGAGAAGAACTGCCCTATCTATTGTGATAGTACTGCAGCAATATCAATCTCCAACAATCCAGTACAACACTCAAAAACCAAGCACATTGACATAAGATATCATTTTCTCAAAGATCATGTTGAAAAGAAGAACATTTTTCTAGCAAAGGTGGGAACCGACGATCAAATTGCAGATATTCTCACCAAACCGCTTGAAAATTCTAGGTTCTTTCGTTTACGAGGAGAAATGGGTATGCTGGAACTTACTTAATATAATTCATGCCTATTTATTCTTGTTCTAATAATTTTTGTTAAGTATTTTGGCTCTATTAAGAAAATGCAAATAGATCGCGGTTCAATAGACAAAACCGCAACAAGATGGTTCGGTTAAAGATTCCACTCAAACAGATTTGTCAAAGCAAGGTTTCGGTTTTTATACTAAAACCGAAGATAGATCTGGAAGATATCGGTTTCACCTAAACCGATAATGAGGAAAAAGTAAGTCGGTTTACGCAAAACCGCTCAGGTATGTGTAGATACCCCGGGGAACCACGGCTTGGCTAGAGCGGTGAATTATCCTAGGATGTCTAACTTGTTTTAGATTGTTTAGAGTCGCCACCTATGTTTTTAAAGGAACATAAGAAAAACCTAGAAATATCCTAATTTATGTACAAAACCAGAGATTCGGGAGAGAAGGGTTCGGGGGTTAGGTGACGGAGTGGGAAGTACTTAAACACCCACTCCGCCCCACTTACGCGGGTCTTGCTACTATTGGTGTTCTAATATTTACATGTCCTTCAATTAATTAAATAAAAATGCGCTAACAATTGTGATGAGAAGAAAAAGGGAAATAAAGGGGAGAATAAAATAGAATTTTATTTATTTAATGATAAAGATTACATGTAACAAGTAATGTTAAAGAATTACATTAAGAGATGAAGAGAAATTAACATGGTGAATTAAAGTTAAGATTAAAATGTAGGGAGATAACCTTAACTAACTTCAATGTGTGAAGTAGTCATGTTGGTCATGTCCCATTAATGGGGATTGCATACATCAAGAAGAAGAAAACAAAGGAAGAAAATGGAGTTGTACCTTGAGAAAGAGGACTTGGAACCTTGACTTGAAAGTGTTGTTGTTGTAATGAAATTGTTGTAGAACAATTTGTGTAGAGTCTTGTTACTAAGAACTCTTGTTGGGAGAATTTGTGTATAGTGTCGTTGGTGAATCAAGGTTGGAGTCCAAAGAGTGTAAAAAGAGTCTAAAAAGAAGTCCAAAAAGAAGTAGAGAAGAGATCCCATCTAATGATGGATTAGAGGGGTTTTTATAGTTGAAAGGGGATGTTTTTGGTGCCAATTCGCGGTCACAAAGAAATATTTCCCGGGTGAAATCCATGCAAAATAAGCAAGAGAGGGATTCTTGGGAGAAAATCTGTAACTGACGCCCTAGAGGCGCGCGCTTCCGGGTGTACCATCGGAAGGCGTGCGCTTCTGACGTCAGGCGGAGGCGCGCGGCTTTGAAAAGGCAATTTTGACAGAATGGACTAGAAAGTTAATTCTGTTATGCAGTTCAGTCCAAAACTAACGGAATCAGTTAGGAACTTAACAGAAGTAACAGAAATTAACAAAAACAAGTTAAATAAAAATACTATGTATGCAATCGGGGTGAGAGGTCCAAGGCGGGGTGTCTACAGAGCCCCTCGGCGACGTGGATTGCAAAGCAAAACGCGTCGACGAAAGTAAAAAACACCCGCCGAGGACATCGACAAAGAAAAGAAAGAAAAGAAAGCAAAGACTCGATGAAAGCAGTAATTTGAAATTGCTAGAGATAGGGGTGCGCTCCCTGCATGAGCGACTTTTGCTGGAGTATTGTATTGGAGCTCATGGGAGCTTGTCTCGATATGGACCGAGTTGCCGACTTGGAGCTCATGGGAGCTTGTCTCGATATGGACCGAGTTGCCGACTTGGAGCTCATGGGAGCTTGTCTTGATATGGACCGAGTTGCCGACTTGGAGCTCATGGGAGCTTGTCTCGATATGTGTGTGCTTGACAGGTATATGTGTTTGCATGAAGTGTGATGATTGAGAGAAATTGTGCTCGTGGTGTGATGAGATTTTGGAACACCCTTGCAATGAGAGAGAAGTAAGAATGTAGAGAGTGATTTTGTGTGCGGTGTGATTTTGAGGAAAGCATTGGATGTATTCATACCTTCACTTACCATTGCCGCTTGAGTGGAGATGGATTCTTGATGTCCGCGGAGGATGCTTTGATGGAGAATGTCCACTCTTTAGATGTTGATGAGAGAATGCCCTTGATGTTGGGTTGGCGAGATGGTACTCTGGATGATGGGTTGGTCGTGCCAAAAGGCTGCCTACGTATCCCTTTAAGAGAATCAGACCAGCGTAGTTCAAGGATGATGGAGAACGCTGGAGGAGAAGCTAGGAGCAAAGCAAAGTAAAGCACATAATTTTGCACATAGAAGGAGATAAAGAAAGAAAAAATCTTTTTTTTTTTTTTTTTTTTTTTTTAAAGATTAGAAAGGAAAGAATATGCACACATGTGAGGAAAATCTTTTTTTTTTTTTTTTAAGTTCGTGGGTGAACCATTTTAACCATTGTGTGCTTGTGAAGCCAACCCAAGATCAAGTCATGTTCAGTCGAAGTCCGGATTGCCTCGCTTGAATTCTGTTGTCGCTGGTGTGCCCAACGAAGATTGATGTCTAGTCCCAAGAGATTTATCGATTATGGGGCTTCAAAAGGCTTTTGATGCCGAGATGAGGGGTTGCTGATTGTAAAGCCTCTAGAATGCCTTTGATGCCAAATTTTGAGGGACTTGCATAGCTCCAAGATAAATCAGCTCTTGGCCCATTCGAGTAAATCGCCCTTTGTTGTTGTAGTGAGCAAGCCCCAAGAGGAGATCGTTGATGCCAATCTTCGAGAGATTGCAAAGCCCCAAGTGTCGTGGTCTTGTAGATGGCGGGATGTGAAGACCTTTCATTGTAAAGTTCTAAATTATCTCGTGATTGGCTCGACATTGAGAGCGGATGTACCGTTTGGTAGAATTCTTGATAGAGATCTCCTTCTTGCTCTTACTGGGGAGATGAATGGCCTCATTGTGGTCGATACCCAAATGGCTGAGGGCTTATGTCAAAGGATGCAGTAATGTCTTGCGGTGCCGTCGAGGTCGCAGAGGATAAGGTCTTGGTGTGATAAAGTCCCAAATAAGTATGCTTGCTTGACTCTTCTTGAGTTGAACTAATGACGGATCTTCGGATGCAACTAGTGCTGTGGCCCAACTTTATCTGAGTTGCACCTTGTGCTTTTGATCTTGGAGAAGGGGGTGCTGAATTGCAGAAACATTGGGATTGGCCGTGGCATTTCCCGCTATAACCCTGTTTTGATTAGAGTTTAGCATATTGAATCTTTTTCCTTTTCTCTAAGACTTCCTTCAAAATCTCGCTTGAAAGTTCTAACAAAAATCATCAACTTCATTCATAACATCGGAGTCTTCATTTAAAACCAATAGGCCTTTGACTTGAAGTGTTGAGAGACCTTTGAAGCTTGATCTCTTTCATAGAGCCATAAGACTACTCCACATTGCATTGCTTGAGCATTGCTGTCCCCAAAAGACTGTCGGTTGCGAAGCCCCAATATTGCCCTTTGCTTGAATTATTGTAATGCCGTAGCCCAAAAGATTGTAGATTGCGAAGCCCGTTGAGACCTTCGGTGCTGAATTGAGGAAGCTTCCAATGTTGCACATGACTTGGCTGGGGATACTGCTGGGGAGTCAATTACTCTTTGCCGAGGGAGCCTTTAAGACTTGACCGTAGCCCCTAGAGTGCCATCATTGATTTCGAGAAAGGTCCACCTTGATTGGGGAAACGAGCACGGGCACACATGACCAGAGGGCTTTTTGACATCCCTTTTGAGGGATTTTGAGGATAGTTTCACACATCTTTCTTGAGCATAGCCCCTAGGGCGTATTGATTGCCAAATGAAGCAAAAGAATCCCTTGTTCTTGAGTCACATAGCCCCTAGGGCGTCACCATATATTGAGCAAAGCAAGAGTGACTCGTCCTCGTGTGAGGGAATAAACATGAGAGGATATGGCAAGAGCTACTCCATTTCTCGGGAGCCTTTCGGCGTACTTTAGAAGCACATACTTGAAGAAGCTTTGAAAACTGAGACACATGTTGTTGCTATTGTTGCCCAAGCCAATTGACTAGCTAGGGATTATTTGTGCAACCTCGTGCCCTTTTATGATGGGCTTGTTCTCGGATGGATCTTGGTTACCACGGGCCTTCTTTTCATGAACCTAAAGATGCACACTGCTGGAGAATGATGCCGATATCCCAAGACAACCTTTGATGGTGCTATATCTTGTCGAGCCTTTTGCAATCCCAAAGTTGACTCGGTGGGGAATTGACTTGCTGAGGAGATTCAGTGTAGAACTTGTCTTCTTTAGAGGCCGGGGATCTCCATTTCTCTTTCCCTTCTCTCTCTCACTCTCTCATTTTTTTTTATGACGCACCCTGTTTTTTGCCTAGACCGCCCTTTCGGGTTTTCAATCTAGCGGGCATCTCTTTTGCGTCTTCATCATTTTTTTTTTTGACTCAATTGATGAGGAAGTGTGCATTGACTCTAGCTGAGGAGATAAGACATGTGATTTTGCGGTGGAGACCTTTTGTCACTAATGATGAGTGACATTGACTTGACTAGGGAAGTGTCCCTAGTATTGACATGTATTTTTTATTGAATTGAATGACTCGCGAAGGCAAGTAAGTCATTAAGAGAGAAGAGAAGGAAAGCCCCAATTTGATTGCAAGAAATTGGGAGTATGCAGAAAGAATAGAAGTCCCTAGACTCGACAAGGAGCACGAAATGATTCCAAATCTAAGAAAGTTGTTCAATCCTTTTGGTGATAATTCATTGGCAAATGAATCGTACAAAGATGTCTTGACAAGTTCGAGATGAAGGCCAATCACCATAACACGCTAGGGCTAAACATATCTTCTTTCTTGCATGAGACCGGACCCGCAGGTTGCCTACGTTCCTCCAGTGTAGAGGCTCAGGTCACCGTAGTTCTTGTGGATTCTCCATTCGTCGTGATGGAATTGTTGCTTCGTCCTTCGTTGGTGGATGATGATGATGATCTTGATGTGAACTTCTTTGATTGAGGGGGTTTTTTTTTTTTTTTTTTGTGCTCTAACTTTTGCTTAGGTTGATTTGAAGAGTTCAACCTAGCGAGCATTTTTTTTTTTTTTTTTTTTTGATCCCCCTTTGAAAACTTTGCTTAATTTTTCTCCATACTTGATGTCTTGGATTCGCCGTTGTTGTTGATGTCGTTGTCTTCGTCACAATGTTTAGCCCCTAGGCGTTCAACTGATGGCCTTCATTCCAAAACTCGTTTAGACATCTTTTCATCATTTTGCCAAGAATTAGATTGAACAACTTGGAAGAGTGTATGAGGACAAGAACGACTTTTTATTTGATGATGAGACTTGACTCAAATTGGACGAAAGAAAACTTTAATGCACACATTAGAGGACTTTGACTCTTTTTTTTTTTTTTATCCTATTTCTAGGTAGAGAAAGAGAAACGGAGATTGTTGTCGTCATTCCCCATGTCGTTGTAGTCCTCATTGTCGTTGTAGACTTCCATGTCACTACATTCTTCCATGTCATTGCTTGGGAACCCTTTGTCGTTGAAGCTTGTGTCATAGGAGGGCTCGGCCACTTCTCGGAGCAAATTGTCAATTCTAACCCCCGCATCATACATGCTTGAAAAATCGGAGTGAAAAGCCCCACTAAGATGAGTGCGGTAGTCCATTTTCAAACACTTCAAGAAGATGTCCATTGTTCATTCTTGGAGGGCCTATCAACCATCTCGGCTAGCTTGTCATTCCAACGGCGATAGAAGTCCCCAAATGATTCATCACCCATTTGCACGGTGCTCTCCAATTCCTTCTTGGTGGGGCGGAATATGGAGTTGCCTTGATATTGTGACTTGAAGGCAAGCATAGCGGCATCCCAATTGAGGCGGGTGGAAACTGGAAGACCCATATACCAATCTTTTGCGACCCCCTCGAGAGTAAGCGGGAAGCATTGTGCCATTATTTGAGGAGACACTTTCTTTGGTAGCATGGCCCAAATGTAGGAGTCGACATGAGCGTTGGGGCAAGAGTTGCCGTTGAACTTGCCAATATCGGGCATCTTGAACTTTTCGGAAGAGCCTCCATTGCGTTCATGAGGAGAGAAGCTTGATGAAGATCGGTATTTGGGCCCTTGTGCAAATTTAGCCCACTAAGCCTTTGGTCAATGTAGGACATGAGAGTGTTGACCAAACGGGTATCAATGCTTTGGACCTTTCTTTCACTCGTGAGCCATTTCAATTGGTTCTTGAGTTGAGCAACTTCTTTCTTGTGGGCCGTTTTCACATGCTCGTAACGGGCTCGCCATAAATCATCCTTGCGGCGGACATTCTCGGCTAGTGTATCGACTTGCCCTTTCAATGCTTCCACCATGCGGAATAACCCTTCGTTGGACACGGGAATGCCGTTGTCGTTGCCGTTTGAAGCCATTGGACCTATTGAGAGAACACGGTCGATCTTAGGATGGCCCCACAAACACCTTTTGAGTAAAATAATTAACCCACAGACAAAGGAAGAAGACTCAGCCACATAAGAAAATGACTCTTTTTTTTATTTATTTACAAAAGTCGGAAGGACGGAGCCCTTTTTGGGTTTCTAGAAAAAATAGTGAATCGTCACACTAGTATATAGACCTTCTCGCGGTCCCATATACTCATCGGATTCCACCACGCTTGTGATACCTACATGTGACGGGATTAAACTAAATTAATGTAGTAAATCATACATGCGGGGACAGATTTTTTATTTTCGTCCAAGATAGCCACTTTGTGGGATGGAGTTTTATTTCGTCTATTGCAACAAATTGGCATGTATGATTTGAAGACATTAGTTTAGGGAAATCTCGGTACATGGAAACCGACTTGAGTCACGGAGTGTTAGACCCTAACTAGAATTGTGTGGCTTGTGCTCGGCTTGAAATGAGGCTCAAAGGTCACCCCCGGCATGTAGTCTTGAACTACGCCACGGGCTGAGGTTTACCGCTTCGAAAGAGCCAAGGTCGAGTGGAGCTTGAAACTTTCTAGGACGGGCCTCGACGGGTTTGGGGTTGGACTTGTGCGACTCGATAGTGAGCAGTTGATAAGAATATGTGCATGTAGTGTGAGGTCTAACATGTGACAAAATTTTTATAATTTTTTTTTTTTAGAAGAAAAGAAATTTTAAAAAAAAAAACATAAGCACATAATTACAACTTTCGAATCACCTGTGTGACCGATAAAAATAAACAGAAAGTAAAAGAAATTGTATACAGGCCCGGTGCCCACACACTGTCATTCTGTTCTGTTTCAGTGCACTGTTCTGTTCCGGGAATGCGCCCAGAAGCGCGCGCATTGGGTTGCCTATGTGGAAGGCGTGCGTGTGAGAGGAAGAAGGGCAGGAGGCGCCCGCTTCTGGGTGAGAACCTGCAAATCAGTGGGTTCAAGGGATTGCCTTGACCCTTAATTAAGAAAACTTTCCCCTGCAGGATTTGTTAGCACAGAAACATGGAATTGAAGGACAAGAAGGAAGACGGGCGATTCTGGTAATAAGGGTCGGACGCGCGCGCTTTAGGCCAAGAAGGCCGGAGGCGCGCGCTTCCCACCCTTTTTACCAGAATGCCCAGAAAACAGTAATAAGAACACCAAAAGTTAAGAACGCAAGTTTAACCCTCTAAATATTCCTCAGCGGAGTCGCCACTGTAGATACCCCGGGGAACCACGGCTTGGCTAGAGCGGTGAATATCCTAGGATGTCTAACTTGTTTTAGATTGTTTAGAGTCGCCACCTATGTTTTTAAAGGAACATAAGAAAAACCTAGAAATAGCCTAATTTATGTACAAAACCAGAGATTCGGAAGAGAAGGGTTCGGGGGTTAGGTGACGAAGTGGGAAGTACTTAAACACCCACTCCGCCCCGCTTACGCGGGTCTTGCTACTATTGGTGTTCTAATATTTACATGTCCTTCAATTAATTAAATAGAAATGCGCTAACAATTGTGATGAGAAGAAAAATGGGAAATAAAGGGGAAATAAAATAGAATTATTTTATTTATTTAATGATAAAGATTACATGTAACAAGTAATGTTAAAGAATTACATTAAGAGATGAAGAGAAATTAACATGGTGAATTAAAGTTAAGATTAAAATGTAGGGAGATAACCTTAACTAACTTCAATGTGTGAAGTAGTCATGTTGGTCATTTCCCATTAATGGGGATTGCATACATCAAGAGAAGAAAACAAAGGAAGAAAATGGAGTTGTACCTTGAGAAAGAGGACTTGGAACCTTGACTTGAAAGTGTTGTTGTTGTAATGAAATGTTGTAGAACAATTTGTGTAAAGTCTTGTTACTAAGAACTCTTGTTGGGAGAATTTGTGTATAGTGTCGTTGGTGAATCAAGGTTGGAGTCCAAAGAGTGTAAAAAGAGTCTAAAAAGAAGTCCAAAAAGAAGTAGAGAAGAGATCCCCTCCAATGATGGATTGGAGGGGTTTTTATAGTTGAAAGGGGATGTTTTTGGTGCCAATTCGCGGTCACAAAGAAATATTTCCCGGGTGAAATCCATGCAAAATAAGCAAGAGAGGGATTCTTGGGAGAAAATCTGTAACTGACCCCCAGAGGCGCGCGCTTCCGGGTGTACCATCGGAAGGCGTTCGCTTCTGACTTCGAAAGGCGGAGGCACGCGGCTTTGAAAAGGCAATTTTGACAGAATGGACTAGAAAGTTAATTCTGTTATGCAGTTCAGTCCAAAACTAACGGAATCAGTTAGGAACTTAACAGAAGTAACATAAATTAACAAAAACAAGTTAAATAAAAATACTATGTATGCAATCGGGGTGAGAGGTCCAAGGCGGGGTGTCTACAGTATGAAATTGCATTTTAGTCCCTACTTTATGTCACTTCATTCATTAAGGACCTTTTTGCAATTATCTCTGCCGCATTGAATGCGAATCGACAGGTACACTGACGGTTGAGTTTCCTTCAGCCGTCATGCCCGCTCCACTACCCGAGGTGGTTAATTGAGTATAAAAGACAAACCATTTTTCAATTTATCTTTTTACCTTCTTACTTTTTAGCAAAAACCCTTTCTCTCTCCTCTGTACGCACTCATCTCTCTCTCTGTTCTCACTCAAAATTCTCTTACTTAAACAAATTTTTTTAATGGCACCAAAGAAATCAATTGATCTTGCTTCTTCTTCTACATCGTCCAAACCATCGAAGCCTGATATGGTATGAAATTCTGAACCCTAACTCAGAATATCTCATTTATCCGCCATTGTTGAAGCTTAAAAGCTTGTTCATCTTCCTTTGATCATTTTATGTTTTTTCTTCAATTTCTTGGTTGGTTTGTGCTCGCATTTACTTATATACACTGTTTGATTACTTTGTTTTAAGATTTGTGTTCAATTTTGAGCAAAATCAATTTTGGGGTTATTTGGTGTTCTTGCGAAATTTTGCAGATTCTGGGTTCTTGTGTTGTTATTTGTCTTAGTTTATTTAGAACTTTGTTAGAATCTGCCCTTTGTGATCATTTTGGTATAATTTTTCCATATTTTGGTTAAGGTTTTGTTTTGCATTTTCATACTCTGTTCTTCGGTTCTTCATGCATTCAAACTCTTTTTCAAAATTTTCCCTCTTTGATTCGTTTTGCCTTCACTGTTATTCATTCTTTGTTTTTATTTTTACCCTTACTCTCCTTAAACCGCATGTTTTCATTGTTAGGTTTCCTTGTTATAGTTTATAGGACTTAATCAAACCGCGGTTTGCTTAAGGATTCAAACTATCATTCTTTAAGCTATTTCTAACTAAGAAAATCTTTCAGGATCCCTCAAACTTGTTCCCGGTTCTAGGATTCTTGAGAATGAACTTAAACAAGATGCAGTTGGATGGAAGCTCCTCAAACTGCTGAATGATGCAAAACTGCTACCTTTGTTTCTTATGGATGAACCGCAGTTCGTTACAATTATCTGCGCCGAATTCTTTGAGAATGGGATTTCCACGAAGGCTGCCTTACTAGATGTAAGAGGAGAACCGATAAGAGATCTGGAATCCGAAGAAAATAAAGTTTGAAGATGCTATCAAGTCCACCGTCTGTGGCAAAGAAGTGATCCTAACCGCTTCCAAGATTGCAGTCCTAGCTGGTCTTGAGAACTCTGGAGTCATGCGGATAAAACCGGAACTTCTAAGCAATACTACAATGGAGTTGATTGGAGTAAATTCTTTCTCCACCAAGAATTCCTCCAAAAAGGACTTTGGAGAGGTGATGGCTCACCTATGTGAATTGGTGGATTCTGGAGTTATGTGCAAGAATGGAAACCACAACAATTTTACAAGTGAACAGTATGCTTACTGTGTGGCCATTCTTAAAGGGAAGAAACTGCACGGCCCAAGGTTGTGATGAAGGAGATCATAAATGCTCTAAACCGCTTCCATGCTGCTAAAGCCGCTGGAAAATCAAGGTCAGAAACTCATTGCAGGTTGCTGACAAAGTTCTTACATCAAGATCCTGCCATTTTCAAGTTCTCGGCTGAAAACAAGGACTATTGGTTGGATCCAAGTGAAAAATCTATCTTTGGATGTCAAAACTTGATACCTTCAGAACAACTTTGGATGGCGGTATGCTCAAACAGTTTGGAATGAGGACCCTCTTCATGAAGCCGAACGTGGCCCATTCCTGAGGCTCGGCTCAACAAATCTGGGAACACCGTATGCTGGTTCCATTGGTGATCAGGACCATGCTACGATGCTAAGAAATGAAGGTCAAACTGCCACTCTAAACCGACTGGGTTTAAGTCATTTAGCTCAAACCACGGTACAGGCTGAGGGGGGGAGCCGCAGCTCGGTCTATACCTGCGGCTCATCCCAAGGAAACGCTGCTCCAAGGAAGAGAAAGGGAACTGCTCAAATCCCTTCAGTTATTACAAAAGCAAACCTATCCAAACCGCCTTCTAAACCCTTATCCAAACCGACATCAAAACCTCATCTTCTTCAACCTCTTTCCCCCATCAGACTATCTCCTACTCTTTCAAAACCTATCACTTCTAAACCCTCTATTCTCAAACCTCAAGTAAACCTCTCTCTCCAGTACATCAAAATGTGGAGAAATCCTTCAATTTGCTATGGATGCCTCCTCTCTTAAAGCCGCCAAGGCTAAATCCATTCCAGAACTTATCTCTTCACCTCATCTTTCCTTCCTATCCCTTCTCCTCCAAACTTCCACTTCTAAACCGCCCTTCTTTAATTCTCTGAAGAACAGTTGGCTGAAATTTTCAAAGCCTTCCCAAACCTTAAACCTTCCTCTCAAACCTATCCTGAGCAGACCGAAGTGTCTGAGGATGCGGTTCTAGTTGAACAAACGCTGTATCTACCATTGTGGTTCAGCCTGAGCAAACGATGAGTTTGAGGACTGTAGCATTGCCTGAGCAGAATGATATGTCTGAGGCACTTGGTGAACCTGAGCAAGATGATGAAGTTCTTGAGGTTCAACCGCCAAAGAGAAGAGAAAGTTGGTGAAGAAAAGTGATTATGTGGAGCATTGGCAGTCAAGGCCACCAGGAGCTATAGACTTCAGTGAGGCTGACTACAAAAGGGATCACTCACCACTTGAAGGAGCATTTGCAAAAGAGCTAAGAGAAAGAGCTGAGATGAGGAAGGCAGGTATTGACCCAATGTTGGTTGAGGTCTCTCCTCCTTCAATTAAAAGAAAGCTGGATTTTGATTCACCAGAACATACTCCATCTTCATCTCCAGACTTACCATATGCCTTAGCGGTTCACCTTCACCAGTTCTTTATCTGCTCAACCTTCAGTTTCTACGTCGGGTCCAACCGATGGCTCAGTCATCAGTTTCACCATCTGCTTCGCCATCAGTTTCTTTCATTAAACGAAGACAAAGAAACGAAAGAATGCTGCTGACTTAGCAAAATATCTAAGCGGTTCAAGACTGAAACCTCTAGGGAAAGAGGGCTGGAGCCCATGCTCGTGCCGCCGCCAAAGCCGAAGCTAGATTCTTGAAGGCTGGCCGCCCTAACCTTATGCTATTTTCCCAAGATGAGATGGAAGCCGCAGTTGAAAAATTAATTCTTTCAGTTGCAGAACAATTGATGGGTGAGATTGCCGATCAGGTACTCATGGATTCCATATTGCTAGTCAATTCTTTCTAAAATTAACTGCTAGAGCTTATCCTCCTATGTTGAATTGGAGATTTGTGCCTTCCCTTCCATTCTTCTGAATGATGATTATTTGAGATTTCCTCTTCTTTCTCCTTCCCCTCCTCAAACTGCAATTATCCCTGTTCGTTCTTTTCCTCACTTTGATCCCATTGAGCTTGAAACCGCCCTTAGGATCTCTATGGGTGAAACTTTAGAAGAGGCACACATTCTTTTGAAAGGCAAAGCCAAAATGCCTTCCTCATCCCATCAATCTGATGATGCCATCCAAATTTCTGATGATGATAACTCCAGTGATGAGCACATCCCTGACTACACTCCTTCTGATGAACCGCCCTCTTCAATTCCTTCCTATCCAATTCTACCCCTTCATGCTACGACCGCTGATTTAATAGAAGCGGTTAGGAACATTCAAGTTCATCAGCAAACCGCCACTTCTCGGTTTGACACTCATCTCCTCACTTTACAATCTGATCTTGATGCCATTAAGGGGGAGAGAGTGAATGAGAGATTTGATGATAGGTCAAGACAACAACAGCTAGATGAGAGACTGAACTTAATTTGGAAAATCAACTGGCTCTTCAAGATCTTGTCAGAACCAACAATGATCTTTGCAACTTAAAGTTTTAAGCCGTTGATGCATCACTTCAATCTGTTGTTGAGAAACTTGACATTCTGGGCTCAGCATGCACTTGATTCTTCAGAACTTATCCTGCATAGAACCGGGAAACTTGTCAAACAAGCCGCTGCAATTGAATTGAAGATTGGTGAACCGAATGAAGTTCGGCTTCGTGCAGCTGACTTTGTTTTTGAAGCCACCCATGGATCCGGTTCTAGAAATGTTGATCAAACCGCCCATGCTGTTGATGTTCAAGTTGCAGAAGAAAAGCTGCTCAAGATGCTCAAACCGTTCAGAACCAAACCGCAGATGATGCTGCTGCTGCAAGGGGTTCTGTTGCAGATGAAGTAGACTAGACTTCATTTCTTAGTCTTTCTTTTGATGTCTCTTGTAATTCATACTTTGTAAGTTACTATTCTATGATTGAATTATAATGAGAATGACTGCATAGCATTCTGTTTCCAAAACTTTGTTTATTCAAACTGCTTGTTTGTGAAACAATGCTTGTATTTTTTTTAAAACCTCATGCACTACATTCATCATGAAAATACTTTTTATTGCATTATGTTTTAAACATTCAGTTTAAACATGCATTTCTGATCCTCAAAATCATATCATCTTTTATGCATAGAATGTATTTTGTTTTCTATCTTATCTTCATTTACTTTGTTTTTGATAGATTAGAAATCTATGATCTAGCATAGTGTGTGCATTGACTTGGGATATGCAATTTCATGAAATTTATTTCTGACATGTTCTTACCAAGTACAATGTTTTGCTATTATCATAGTGTGGTAATGGCATCAATCAAATAGGGGGAGATTGTTAGGATTCATTGTTAGTACACCCACCTTAATTTGATTGATCCATGCCACGTGTCTTTTTATGGACTTTAGGACCGCATGTAATGAAGTTATACTTCATTTTTTAGATAAGTCCATTTCTAGATTTTTTAGTTGTCTAGGCTGAGTATAGTTCGGTTGTATCATTAGCGATTTAGTGCTTCAAGCCGTCATCTTTAGACCGCCAGCATGGAGCCCTTCAGATTTCATCAAACTACAGTTTGCATGTTTGATGAAACCGCCCATCAAGATCATTCTTCAAACCGCCCCTATGCTTGGTGAAACCGCAGAGCAGTTATTGAAGAATTATAGAGATGTCATTTATTCCTTAGACAAACATTCCCTTTTTTACCGTAAAAGGATGTTGTTATGTCATGTCAAAATAACTCTAAGTTAACTTGGAGTTTCTGCGAGGAATGTCGGTTTGTCTATCAGTTTGAATTGTTTACCGTTAGTCCTTTCTGCACAAAGGACAATTGTCAGGTAGTAGTGCAACAACTACCTAGGACTACAAGACAAAACAAGGACGAAAATGACAGCTCAACCAATGGGAATTCGACAGCACTGTACCCTTCAGATTTGATTCAAATCTTTACCCAACGGTCACAAGGGTGCTCTGCCTATAAATAGCCTTCATTATTCAACAATGAAGGTGGCTGAGCTTCAAGAGATTCATTCCCAAGTATTCAAGTTTGCTTTGAAGAGTTAAAACCAGATATTCAAATCTTCAAACCATCTCATTGCAAACCCAGTTCTTCATCAAAAGCTTCAAGCCTAACAACCATTCATATTGAGCCTTTACACCGAAAGAATTCCATTTGCTCAACCATCATTTAGATACTTAGAGCATTTGATTTCTTTCACACACACACCCGATTTATATGATCACATAGATTATATACTTCGAAAACACCGGTTGTTATTATAGCTTAGGTTAGACTTATTGTTTAGAGTTTAGATTCATCTTGTAAAAATCCTCTAAATTAATACAAGTCTTATAGCTATTAGAAAATCCTAGACTAACCATCTAGGTAGAGGACGTAGTTCATTTAAGAACGAACCTCTTCAATTTGTGTGTTGGATCTTTATTTTCTGTCTTGAATTTATCTTTCTTGTTTGTGGTCTTGAACTTGTTTCCATATACGAAATGACTTGAAAGGTGAATTGTGTTTTCTTTAAACTTTAAGTTTAACTATTCTGTTGCATCATAGTGTTCTCTCAACCCGAGTCAAACCTCCAAATTCTTTAACTAATATATTTGGCCAAAAATCCGCAAACTCTTCATTATCAGTTCGGTTCTTGCTTTGAACCGCAGTTGGCCAAACTTGATAAGTACTCGGTTGATTTTAAGGGTATTTTCGAAAAAGTTTCGGACCGTATTCACCCCCCCCTCTAGCGGTTCTATACCTTGTTGCCCTCTGGGACCAACATATACACCGAATCTCACTTTGCACCTCGGCGCGAAATTTGTGTCTAAGTGGTACCCAATGTTAAAAGAGGTGGTCTCTTGTGAAAACACCTAGATCCGTCTCATAGAAGAGACGGATCGACCCATGACCCATGTACAACATTCTCCGCGAAGCGTAGGATCTCAACTCATCCTTCACTCAAAATCTGCTACGTGGCAGCGACCCACTGGTCCCAATTTTTTTTTTTTTTTAGTTTTTATATTTTTTGACTGTTTTTTTCGTTTGCCAAAATAATACTTAGTATAACTAAATGTAACAACTGTGTTACTTATAAAGTAACATTGTTTATAAGTAAACATAACCTATATGGTAACATAATATGACTCAAATTTTATTGAATAAGGATTCTCAGGAAGAATTTCAACGAAATTCTTCAATAAAGAAAATAAAGGAGGTGATAGAGTGATAAATAATTGCAAAACAATCAAATTTTATTGAATAAAAGTCTTCCTTTCGGAATACACTTTTAGGCCTATTTATAGTGCCCATAAAACTTGAAAAAGACTCCTAAACCTTCTAGGAATAACACTAACCTATATGGTAACATAATATGACTCAAAAATAGCAAAATCACTCTTAATCCTACTCTAAAACCCTCTTTAAATAAATGACCTATTAAAAATAATGACGAAAATAATAAATAAAATAGAAACTAATGTAAACTAAATCCTAAAATACTAATTAAAATACAAATATAATTAATATGTTTGACGTTGTCAAACATTCGTGCTACATCATTGAGACATAAGATTACTTATTATATAAGTTAATCATATTACAGAACACAAACGGGAGATCCGAATTACTGGAAAATCATACAAAGATTTCAGTCACATCATTATTCATACAATACCATATTTATGTAAATTCATTAATTAATTCTTACCAATTAAGGTAAAAATAATTAAATCAGAACTGATATATTTCATTATGTATAGTGAGTGGGTAAGGTATGTTAGTAATGATCGGTGCAGTATTAGTAAAGTCATACTGCTCCCCCATCTGCACAATATCAAATCATACCAATTAATTAGTTACACATATACCAAATTTATATTCATCTGTTTGAAGCACAATATATCCATTTAGGAGGTTTTAGATGATAATCAAACCGTAATTTTATTGACTATAACAAAATAAAATATTTCAATGTGCACAAAAATTAGTTATTCTTTATCTTAAAATTAATATTCCAGAACTCACAAGATTGCGAGAATAAATTAGTTTTGTGAACATGTAAATGTATATATTAATTTGAACCTAAATCCTTGTCGAACTATGATCTAATTAATGTACCATGTTATCACTTCTCCAAAAACTTCATTTATACTCCACCTATCTCAGAAAGTTTGTCGACTTCTTATGGTCAAACTCACGTTAATTTTGACCATACATTCGTATCAATATAAAGATCACACTAAAATTCTAAAAATTGTAATTTATAAATATGATTCATTACTTACAATTTTTAGAATTACACTAGGATGATAAGATCGACATCAAATGTTTGGTCAAAGTTTATTTGTGTTACCATAAAAAATCAAACAAAACAAAAAAATTGGGCAGTAGGATTATCTTTTTGGGGCCAACAATGTACTTATATAGTTATATTCTTTTAGCGACCCAACTTCCTAAGACAATCCATCCAATACAACAAAAAAAAAAGTTCCTTATGATTATATTTTTTATTTCTAGTTTTATTTTTTTATTTTATTTTTATTTTTAATGAGAGTGAAAGGTTGCCTTCTTTTCTACAACTATAATTATATGTTTCTTGACAATGTTTGGAAGAAAAAGAGAGAGTAAAGTATAAGAAAATTACCTGCTCTTGGAGGCACTTGTTTGCTGCTTTCAGTATCCCCTCCTGCAGTGAAAAAAAATATGAAAAAAACAATAAGGTACTACCTCTGTCCCTAAATGAGTGTCCAAATTTCATTTTAAGGGACATCTAAAAATTAATGTCAATTCTTTGGTGGCAAAGATTCATATATAATCTTGTAATCTCCTTTCCAAACATTTAGTTTTGCACGTATAAAGAGACCGGTGGGGAAAAAAAAACATTTAGAGACAAAGATATGCTAAAAAAAGACACTCATTTTGGGATAAATATTTCTTGAAAATTGACACTCATTTAGGGACAGAGGGGAGTAGCTTAATTAGCGATCTTCAAACAAGTAGATAATGTAAATACAAGTGTCAAAATTCTAATGTAATGTAATTAATCCCTCCGTCCCGATTGAAGATTAGTTTGACTTTGCACGTTTAAAAAGCAATGCAAATTGGGTCAACAATAGTAGTAAGTTGAGGAGATAATTGTCTAACGTACTACGCATAAAGCATGTGAGTGAAAAATAGGTTAGGTAAGTATTGTTTTTTTTTCTTTGTAATATATGAGCTTTATATACTATTCATAATTTGTCATTTATGGAATAAAGCAGAGCAAGAACTTTAGTTTTAGACTGACAAAAAAGAAAGTAAGAAGTTTAAGGGTGGGACAGAGGGAGTAATAAGGATAGTGAAACCTAAAAATAAAGTTTGTTTAAACTAACCTTGTTTTTGAGCAACATGATTTCTTGAGACATAATATCCATCTGAACACCATAAAAAATAAATTAGTGGTAGATTAGCTCAATAATATTATAAAGTTGAATGTAAACTTATATGTTGCATATAAAGGAAAATAAAGTAAAGAATGTGAAATAATAATGCTAAAACTTTTTTTACCTTTGCAGAGCGTATATGATAAATCCAATTTTCAAGATTCTTTTCAAGCATATGCAGTTCATCAAATGTCATTGTTCCATCTCCACCTCCAGACATAAACCTGAAATATTGACATACTCAACAGTTATTTACATCATACTCCTTCCCTCCGTCCCAAAATGATCTTCATACTTATTTCGCTGTATTGCGAAAGAACTTTGAGCAATAATTTTAGATTGATATGATTATCATAATGAAAATCTAAAACTTGGTATTGATAGTACTGTTGATGGTGTATCAATAACAAATTTTAGATTTTCATTATGACAATTAAATCAACCTAAAAATATTGCTCAAAGTTCCTTCGCATAACATCGAAAAAAGTATGAAGATCATTTATAGGATTAGGATAATTTTTTTGGACATATTAAAAAGAAAAGTGATGAAACAATATTTTCAAACGGAGGGAAATAGGTACCTGAGGCCTTTTTGAAGAACATCAATTTCATTCTTCAAGAGATCAATCTCCACCTTTGAGTCCTAGTGAGGAATAATAATAACAGATTTGAAACAAAGTTAGTAGTAGTATTTCTTTTAATAACAAAAAATATTTACAATCATGGCCACATATAAATATTTAAACATTTTATTACTTTATTTTTATTTTCAGCACTACTCTTAATAAAATTCAATTATTATTCTCAATAAATATGGCCAAGTTAAGTTGATTTTGGGACTTTATATCTTAAAAGAGTTGTGTTGCAACAACCGTATACTCCCTCCGTTTCATGTCACTTGAAACTTATTTCATTTTTCGTCCGTTCCACGTGACTTGAGACTGCCCAAAATGGTAAAGAAGTTTTACTATTCTTCACACTCATTATCTCTCTTACTTTATTTTTACACTCACAACACCAATCAACTTACTATTCCTCTCACTCATTCTCTCTCCTATTTAATTTTTCATACTCACAAACACATCTTCCCACTATTTCTCTCTCTTACTTTTCCTTAATTTGTGTGCCAAATTTTTTGTCTCAAGTCACATGAAACGAAGGGAGTACACCTCTAGTGGCACCGAATTGTTTCGTCCTAAATATGTCACAAGGTTAATTATAAAATTTTATAAATCTTAATACTAAATATTTTGGGGGAATTAGTTTCTCCTAAAATTACATAAAATTTATACATATTTTTCTATTTGCAAGTATTTGTCAAATATTTATGGACAGTTTGAAAAACATGATATTTTTATAATTTAAGGAGAAACCAGTTTCCCTCCCAATCTTGTGGAATAAGTATCTATAGGAGTATGTATCTAGGATTCAATTATTGGTTCATGGTTTCTTTTTTCCTGATAATTTTTCTTTTTCAAATTTTTTTTCTTGCTATGCCCATTTCATACTTTTTCTGTAATAATTATAAAATATGTTCACAATGCATTTTTCTTAAATAATATAAAACATTTTTTAAGGCTTTAAACCCACAGTCTACTATAATTTAAAATAAGTAATTCACAACTTACATGTTAACAAGTTGTTTTAATCATAAACTGGGTACTAATTTTTATGAAACTCTCGGTTTGGATATTAAAACCACCAATTGACTAGTACCTAGCTAACTATTTATCGGGACCCAGAACCGCTCCACCCATTTTAGCTACACCCTTCCACCCAACGGCTCCGATCAAGGCCACATAGGCGAGCTCATCATCTGTGCGGCTAAGATGATTTCAATTTTTTGTGGGTCATACCGAGCTCGGATACATCACATCCGTCGACACAAAATCCAATGAGGTGGCTCTAGTCGGAGCCATTGGGTGAAGCGGGTGGAGCGGTTCGAAATCCCTATTTATCGCATCCAAATGGTCGCATGTCTGATTTCAAAGCTATAAAACTTTTAATTTTTTCATAGTGTTTTAATCAGTTGTTACCTTCATCACATAATAAATGTTACTACGTATTTTCTTTGCCAACTTCATTAAATTTTAGCCAATATTGAAATATTTATTTTAAATTCAAAATTTATTAGTATTCGATGTATCAATAATTTTTTTTTTTTTTTTGTAAATTATGCTAAGTTTTTATAACTTTTGGTAAATTTTGTTTATAAAATTAGTTTGATATTTATTTTAGTACAAAAAATATTTTTTTTTTAGTCTAGATTCCAGAATACTAACTTTCTTTAAAAAAAAAAACTCTGTAAAGTCAATATAAAATTACTTAATTTCAGAAAGGTCATACTTTTAGTCAAGGACACATGGCAACCATGAAAATTGGTCTCTAAAAGTGGTGATAAGATTGCATAGAATTGTATTAGTGTCTTTCAAATGTTATTGCTCTATTAATGTTATACCATACTACAAAGATAAGCATCAGATTCTTCAAACTATGCTACCAAATTAATCAACTCCTTTTCATTGATAGAAAAGAAAGAGAGCAAATGTAAGATGCTACTCTCTTCTCTCTGTCCCAAAATGATATTTATACGTTTTTTTTTATTATTATGAATTAATCAATAATTAAAAGTTGATATAAATATATTAATGAAAATCTAAAACTTGTAATTAATAGAGATCAACAATACTATCAATAACATGTTTTAGATTTTCACTGAGATAAGTAAATCAATTTATAATTATTTATTGCTCAAAGTTCATTCGTAATAACAACAAGAAAAGCATGAATATCATTTCGGGACGGAGGGTTTGGGACGGAGGGAGTATATTGTTAGTTGGTAGCCATCCTTCCCACAATAACAAGAGATAAGTTATACTCCCTTCGTTCCGGCCTAAGATTCTGAGTTTGACTTTACACATAGATTAAGAAAAAGTAAATGTTGTGAGTATGAAAAAGTAAGTAAGAGAAAGTATGAGAGATAAAGTGGGTATGGAGTTTTTGTTGTGAGAATGACAAGTGGATATCGTAGTCCATTTTAAGTAATAAAGCAACTCAGACCTTAGGCTGGGACAGACCAAAAAGGAAAGTAAGACACTTAGGCTGGGACGGTATTATTTGTTTCAAAATAAATATTTTAAATAAGAAAATAAGTTTGATATTACCTTAGTAATTCCATTTTAGCTTTTGACAATCAAAACAAGTAAATTTTGACATTATATTAATGTCAATCTAATTATTTCAATGAGATTTTAAAAATTGTCATTTATACAGATAAACAAAACAAAGAATTTAACAAGTTAACTGCAATAATTATTATTTGCTTAAACAAAAATTTATTATAAGATGGAAGGGATGTATATTACATACCAAAACTTGTTTTTCTTCTGCTTCTGCAGTCACAGAAGATCCCTGGGTAGAGTTCAAGTACTTCTCCACAAGCCCTTGCATGCTTCTTTTTACAATGAAAATGAGAATTATATTAGAAGGTATCATTTTAGAATAGAATAAAATTATACTCCGTCCCATTTCATTTCATTTAATTCAAAATGAGACGGAGAAAGTATAATCATACAGATGTGATGCATTTACGTGACACTAATATTATGTCTCTGACAGTTTTGCGATGTGGTTGTTTAATTAAGACGCAATACACATCTAAAAATCTTGTGGCTGAACAAAATTAATCTTGAGTATTCGTGTCACTAACTTTAGCATGTGCATGTTAGTATCTTGATACGTTACTGAAAATGCACATGCTATAGTATGGTTGCGAGTGTAATGGTCAAACGATCACTACACTCGCAACAAAAAAAAGGAAACAAAAATAAGCAAGCCGAGGGAGATGTTCATACCCTTTGGTGGCTAGTTCATAGAGTTTTCCATGGGCGGAGAAAATGAAAAGACCAATTTCAGCATCGCACAACACAGACAGCTCCTTAGCCTTCTTAAGAAGCCCTGCTCGGCGCTTGCAGAAAGTCACTTGCCTGTGCACCGGGTTCTCTATCCTCTTCATCTGAACCTTTCCTCGAGCCATTTTTTATCGGTCGAACTCTTTCTTTTTCTCGAAAAAATTAAAAAGAAAAAAGATTTGGTCTGCTTGATTTCTCTGCAGACAACCTCCCACTAGTTTGAACTAGCTTCGAGGCTGTTGCAATATCTCTCACTTGTTCTCCTTAACTGTGAAGAACACAATTATCATTCCTCAAATCTCTGCATCAATCTTATATACATCCCATTACATGATATTCCCTTCCCATTATTTCACCAGCACAGCACAACCCATGGAAAAGGAATGGAAATTATTAGAAAATGATCTTGTTGTTGTTAGTGACTACAACCTTTACACGTCACTAGATATGAATCATTCTCTTATTTGATTTGAATGATTTGATGTTACATATATCTCACGTCAATTCAGAGAATAAAATTGATCAACAATATAGATTGACTAATATCACTCCAAGGCTTTTTAAGGGGATAAGGACCAAATTCTAATATGGTATCGAAGCCGGCCCAAGTTAATGTTGGGTTTGAGTTAACACGTGTTGGGTGCCCGTATTGTGTTTGAATTGGTAATCATGCCAGCATATTAATAGTCCACGTGTACAACCAATGTGTCGGTGAGGGGGCGTGTTGAAGTCCCATATACCCACGTCAACTTAGTGAATAAAATTGATCAACAATATAGATTGACTAACCTCAATCCTTAACAAGGTCTTTAAGCAGACGGAGACTCAATTCTAATATGTACATCAAACGGACTACCGCACTTCAATCAAAATTGCATGAAATGATACAAAATCACATGTATCAGTCCAACGGTTACGCGTCGTTGATGGCATCAGCATAATATCAGCCTTAATAACTCATAACCGTTTGATCACCAGTAATAAAAAACATGATAAACGGAGTGAATGCCACGTGTCAGTTTATATTTAAGGGTGTCAAAAAGTTGAAAAAGGTCCGAGTGATGGTTAATTAGGGTTTGATTTAGATCCTTTCCCCCTCACTCACGTGTGTGCCATTCAATTTCAATGTCTGGTTGAACCAATGAGCTCCCCATGTTAACACTCCCTTTTTAGATCGGCTTTTTGCCGAAGTTTGTATAGTCGTTTGAATCACAGAAAACCAATCATTCTCATTTTTATTGCTCCATAAGCATCCCACTTACTTTTTCATGTTTTTTTTTTTTTTTTTTTTTTTATAAAATTGGCACATCAATCTATTCATCTTTTGTTGTAGGTTAAGAATATGGTGGAGAGGAGTATATAATAATAATATGTGTTTATTCACTCTTAAATAATTACAACAGCATAAATTTCTATTTATACACATACTTAAACCTTAAATCCTTAATACTTGATCAATACTCTTTTTTTTTAAAAAAAAAAATTATATCTACTAAGGTAACAGTATTAACAAAATATATCTAGAATATTTATTTGAGATATACACAATCTCCTTATTCCTTTCAACTTGATTTCGTGCATATATTCGGTTCGATTTGATCTCGATCTCGCATATCTTTGACTTAATCCGGCTCGATCTCGATCCATATTTTATTCTCCAACTTAGAAAGGCATTTATTATTGAGGTGGTCTCTCATGAGAACAAGGGGATCCGTCTCATGCATGAGACGGGTCGCCCCCTGACCCATGGGCCGAACCCGCCACGTGGCAACCCACCATTGGCCGAATTTTTTTATTTTTATTTTTTTTTTTATTTTTTTTTGTTTTTTTTGAGTTTTTATAAAAAAAATTCGGCTTTTCAGTGGTTTAGCAAAAAATAATAGTTACCATCTCTTAAAGTAACATTGTTCATAAGTAAACGTAATACTTGTTTTAAAAAAACAAAAGCTCGTTTTTACCCATTTGAAAAGTAATAACTTATGTATATGAATGTAATAGTAAGTTTATACAAGTAAATGTAACACTTTGATTGACGAAATTGTAACAGATTTCTATAGATAATGTAATACTTTTACATGTATCATGATAAATTTGACCCCATTGTAACTTATTGTTTGAAAACAAATAGATATCTATACATATATGTATTACAATTATTTACAAATACTATTACATATAAATAACACGTTTGTTACATTTTAGTTATAATAAGTATTACTTTTGGCAAACGAAGAAAACATAGGAATAACACTATTACTTTAAGAGATGGTAACTATTACTTTAAGAGATGGTAACTATTACTTTTCACAAACCGAAAAAAAACCAAAAAAAATAATATAAAAATTTAAAAAAAAAATAAAAAAAAATTGGGGCCAATGAGGGGCTGCCACGTGGCAGGGTCCCCCCATGGGTCCTGGAGCAGGGTTGTGGGTCGGGTAATGGGTAAAAAAAATGACCCGTCTCACCCATGAGACGGGTTGGAGTGTTCTCACACAAGTTTTTGTCTTTTTTATTTTTAAATTTTGATATATGGGACTGAATTAATATTGGAAAGAAGGTTTAGAGCTAAAATAGTTACTCCATTGCGGGTGATAAAGTTAGTCTTTATATATATATATATATATATATATATATATATAGGTGCTCAAATGAGAACTTAAATATCGTGAGAACCAATCATAACCATTAGATTAAAAAAAAAAAAATCAAGGGTCCATATGTTAGATACAATTGATACACTTAGATACATTACAAAAAATTCGATTATACTTGGATACAATGGGTTAATAAGTATTGTATCTAAGTGTTGCACTTAGATACACTATGTTAAAAACTAATGTATCCAATTGTTTTTCGAAAATTAACTAATGTATCCAAGTGTATCCAATGTATCTAACATCTGGACCATTGATTTTTTTTAATCTAATGGTTATGATTGGTTCTCACGGTTCTCATATAAAATAGTTCTCACAGGAGCGCGATATATATATATATATATATATATAGGTATGTGCTCAAATGAGAACCTAAATATCGTGAGAACCGTGAGAACTTAATGTATCCAATGATGTATCCAGTACACATTGGATACATTAGTTTTTACTTAATGTATCCAAGTGAACCATTGGATACATTAGTTTTTTTTTACCTAATATATCCAAGTTCTCACGGTTCTCACGATATTTAGGTTCTCACAATCGTGTGAACCGTGAGAACTTCGATACATTAGGGAAAAAAACTAATGTATCCAAGTGAACCATTGGATACATTAGTTTTTACATATATTATTAATGGTGGATCAATAACAATTTAATAATTCCATTTTGAACTTCAAAGTCAATGCGAAAATTGTCAACTTCATAGCACTTTGACCATGAATTTGCAGAAAACTTGATTATTCTAATGAAAAACTAAAAATTATTTATGAGAGTATTATTAATGGTGGATCAATAACAATTTAATAATTCCATTAGGATAATTATTATTATTTTTGTAAGTTTTTAGTCAAATTACAATTAAATTGATAATTTTTGCTTTGACTTTGAAGTTTAAGATGGGACAGGGGAGTATATATATATACTCCCTCAATCCCATAACATTGTGGGTAAAATGGGTTTTGCACAGGAATTAAGGGATGAATAGTAATGGGTAGTTGTTGTGAGCAATGTTCTAAAAGGCGCTCGCCTATGCGCTAGGCGTTCATGAAACACCTAGGTCTCGCCTAGAATATTATAACTATGTCTGAATTCTCGGCCCCGCTTAGGCCCCGTCTAAGCCCGCCTAGGCGCTAGGCCCAGTTGTAGCGCCTAACGACCGCCTAGCGCTTTTTAGAACCTTGATTGTGAGTGTGAAAAGTAAAATATGATAGAGAAAGTGGGGTAGGGTGATGCCGAATCTAATTGAGAATGACCGAAACTAGGGAAGAAAACTCAAGAAATTTGTCAGTCTCTAAAAGAAACTTACTTTCATTAAAATTCAAAAACTGCCTAGTCTAGGATTCCTATATATATATATATATATATATATATATATATATATATATACTCCCTCCGTCCCATTTTGAACTTCAAAGTCAATGCGAAAATTGTCAACTTCATAGCACTTTGACCATGAATTTGCAGAAAACTTGATTATTCTAATGAAAAACTAAAAATTATTTATGAGAGTATTATTAATGGTGGATCAATAACAATTTAATAATTCCATTAGGATAATTATTATTTTTTGTAAGTTTTTAGTTAAATTACAATTAAATTGACAATTTTTTCTTTGACTTTGAAGTTTAAGATGGGACAGGGGGAGTATATCCCCGTCCCATAACATTATGGGTAAAATGTTTGCACAGGAATTAAGGGATGAATAGTAATGGGTAGTTGTTGTGAGCAATGTTCTAAAAGGCGCTCGCCTATACGCTAGGCGTTCATGAAACACCTAGGTCTCGCCTAGAATATTATAACTATGTCTGAATTCTCGGCCCCGCTTTGGCCCCGTCTAAGCCCGCCTAGGCGCTAGGCCTAGTTGTAGCGCCTAACGACCGTCTAGCGCTTTTTAGAACCTTGATTGTGAGTGTGAAAAGTAAAATATGATAGAGAAAGTGGGGTAGGGTGATGCCGAATCTAATTGAGAATGACCGAAACTAGGGAAGAAAACTCAAGAAATTTGTCAGTCTCTAAAAGAAACTTACTTTCATTGAAATTCAAAAACTGCCTAGTCTAGGATTCCTAACATGCATATGTGCAAGAGTAAAAATAAGGTCGCACTAACCCACTAATGCCACTAACAACAATCAAAATAAAATAAATAAAAAATTACGAAATTAAAATTCCCAAAATGTAAAAGTAAAGTAGGAGAGAGAAAGTGGGGTAGGAAATAGTAGGTTGATTGGTGTTGTGAGTGTAAAAGTAAAATAGGAGAGAGAATTAGTGGGATGAATAGTAAAGATTTTTTGCCATTATAGGAAAGTGTAACTTATCAATGGGAAACCCAAAATGGCAATTTGTCCACATAGTTATGGGACGGCGGGAGTGTATATATATATATATATATATATATAGTTAGTTAGTTAGTTAGTTAGTTTGAAGACTTTTGTGCAATAATATAAGTTATTTTTAAGTATTTTAATAAAAAACTTTTATTTTAATATTTTATATCAATAAAAATTAAATACTCCCTCCGTCCCGGTTTAAGGTTCTTAATTTGAGTTTGCACGCTTATTAAGGAATCAAGGCAAACTTGAGTCAAGAATAGTAGTGGGTGGATGATATAATTGTCCATTCATAAGGCATGTGGGTGAAAAATAGATAAGTAAGTGATGAGTTTTTTGTAATATATGAATTTTATGAAGACAAGATTGTCCGAAACACTATTCATCATTTTCCATGTAAGGAATAAAGCAACTAAGAACTTTAAACTGGGACATACCAAAAAAGAAAGTAAGAACCTTAAACTGGGACGGAGGGAGTACTTGTTATTGATAATATTTTTGGTGGTATATCAATAAGACAAAACTTGTATGAGAACACTATGACTCGTCTCATAGTAGAGACGGGTCATTTTTTACCCTTGACCCGGACCCATGACCCACCCGCGGGCAATTTTTTTCATTTTTATTTTAAGTTTTTTTTTGTTTTATATTTTTTTTTGGTGTTTTTTCGGTTTGCTAAAAGTAATAGTTACTCTAACTAAATGTAACAAACGTGTTACTTATATGTAACAGTTTGTATACATAAAAGTAATACATATATACATAGAAGTAACAATGTTTTTTTTACGTTTTCTTCATTTGCCAAAAGTAATACTTATTATAACTAAAATGTAACGAACGTGTTACTTATATGTAACAGTGTTCATACATAATTGTAACACATATGTATAGAAAAGTAATAATTCAACCCTTTACACTATAGAACTAAAAACATTTGTGTTAGTAACATTGTAAAAATAAGAAAGTAACAATTTTTATAAATGAATGTTACATTTTACTTGTATAATAACATTGTAAAACAGTTACGTTTACTTGTATAATAGTATATCCATATGTTTTCAAATAATAAGTTACAATGAGTTTAATTTATCATGATACATGTAAAAGTATTACATTATCTATAGAAATATGTTACAATTTCATCTACTAAAGTGTTACATTTAGTTATTGTTAGTGTTACACGTATTTATAGTTAGTATTACAGTTGAAAAATGAGTAAAATGAGTTTATTTATTTTTTTATTTTTTTTGTAAAACTGGTGTTACGTTTACTTATAAACAATAATACTTTATAAGTAACATAGTTGTTACATTTAGTTATACTAAGTATTACTTTTGACAAACTAAATAAACTTTTTTTAAAAAAAAACCTGGAAAAAAAATTTTGGGCCATGGTCGCTGTCACGTGGCAGATTTTGAGTGGAGCGTGAGTTTGGATCCTATGTTTCGCGCAAAATTGCTACTGTGGCAACCGTTCTCATCCATGAGATCAAAATGGGTGTTCTCGTGGGAGACCACCTCTACCTAGGGCTGTTATACGAACCGAGCTGGCTCGAGCTCGGCTCGTGAAAGCTCGAGTGAGCTCGAGGTGTAGCTCGAGTCGAGCTCGAACCGATTGTCAAGCTCGTTTTTGTTATCGAGCCGACCGTGTTTGGCTCGTTTAGCTCGTTAAAAGCTCGAGTTCCGCTCGATAACCTCATTAAAATTGAATTTCTGTTTTTGAACGGCTCGAACTCGGCTCGATAAGATCGTTAAGACCATATTTTTCTTAAAAAAAAATATCTACGCTCGAGCTCGGCTCGTTAAAACTCGAGTTCGATATCGACTCGACTTGTTCGCGAGCTCGATTCGACTCGAGCTCGAACAAGCAAGTGGGCTCGAGCTCGAGCTCGATAAAAGCTCGAGCTCGATAAGTTTTAAACGAGCTCGAGCTCGACACCCCAAAGCTCGACTCGGCTCAGCTCGTTTACAGCCCTACCTCTACCAATAGAAAAGCAGTATTAGTGCAATTTTGTTACAAACATTGACAAATTAACCCATTTTCTAAGTAACAAAATCGTATGAGTGCAATTTTGTTACCAACATCGACAAAAAAAAAAAAAAACCCTCAAAAATTACAAAAAATTATTCATAAATCCAATTGTCAAATTATTAATTGGTTGTTAGTTATGTAAATATACTCTCTCTCTGCTCCAAAATAACTGTCGTTTTTTGTCAATCAGATGTAACTTTGACCAATAATTTAAATAAAAAATAATAATGCTATTAAAAATCTAAAATTTGTCATTGTATTATAATTAATAATACTTTTAATAACAATTTTTAGATTTTTATTAGGATCATTATTTTTTGTTTAAATTTATTAGTCAAGCTTACATTTGTTTGACTGAAAGTAATAGTTATTTTGGACCAGAGGGAGTACTACTCGCTAGTTAATCAACCAAAAAATCACTGCAAAATATCTTTGTACCCAACATTTTTATGCATCTAACATTGCTTAATAAATAAAAGGGTTAATGACAGATTAGGGCCTGAACTGCAGGGGGGGTGCGTCTAAAAGGGGCCTGGATTTTTTTTTCCGCTAGATCAGGGCTCAATATCATAATTTTTCGGCAGTTAAGGGCTTTTTGACGGAAATCGTTAGAAAAGTCAGTTATGACACGCCCCAAGTCCCGGGATCCCCTAATAGAACCTCGAACCTGGTGCGCGTACTAACAAGAAACAAGAAACAAGAAACTAACGGGAAACAGGAACAATACCTGTTAGAAACAAACTGACATGCTATATCTACTCAAGAATAAGGAGCTAAGATAGCTCACAACGAGTTCTAGACCAAGAAAATTAAAACCAAACAAGGTTACATACAGCGGAACACATGCCTAGCAAATAAGCTGGCATCAAGAACTGTCTAGGGACAACAAATACTACCCCAATACAAGCCCTGAGTTTATTAACTCATACAAGATCGTCCTTACCAAAATATAAAAGGACACTAACTTCGAACAAGAATATCCTGCTGAGTAAGTTCCCAGCTAAGTCGAGCCTCACTGCGTACTATCCCCTGCTTTCCTGGGGGGGAACAATTAAACAAATAAAGGGTGAGATAAATCTCAGTAAGCTATTAACATGCAACTATATGTCATGTTATCATGCAATACAAGTAGATACTCAACTAAACATATATCAAGTATCATCAAGTAACAAGTATAGGAGAGGCTAAGCCAACCCAACAAGTAATCAAGCTCGAGAAAGGTTCAGGTAACAAGTAGTCAAGTAGTGTGAGAGGCTAGACCAACTCACCAAGAAGCACATAGGCCTATCACGCATTTTTACCTGAATCCTTCCTTATTCCTCCCAAGAATACCATTTGTTGTCGATGCTTTTCTAGCTGAGGACAACAAGAACAAGAACAAGAACAAGAAACTGCTGTGCAGTATATAAGAAGACCTGGTAACCAGTGTCATCCAAAAGAACAAGATCCACGAGGTGTTCAAGACAAGAGTTTAGCATTCACTTAAGTCGGGCTTATTGCTCCAACCAAGGAAGCTATGCCCTTACTATGGCCGGTAGTAAGGGGTCAAGCGCAAATACATAGGGACCCGATTGTCACTTAAGCCCCAGCTCTCGCGACAAGCGTGAACCTATATATTTCCGAACAAGCAAGGAGAACCAGCTGGACTCACACAAGAATGCACAAGTAGATGTTTACTTGAACTACGAGAATAGAACTAAGTCCCATATTAGTGGACCAGTCTTTATGCACCATGTAATCATGTATCATGTGCTCACGAAAATATAAGTACACGTACGCAATCATTGCGAAGACAAATCAATCTAACAATGGCACGTAGAGTGTCCATATAACACGGTCAATCCAAGTTAGAGTCTATTAATAACAGACCTCAAACAAGTAGTAGGGTATATCATTCTATATCACTTTGTCACATGCCAAGTTTGCACGTACATATTCATATCACGTTTAACACATTAAAGTGTCTACCACGATACCCTTACTATCAAATAGAGCCCAATACCTTAGACTCCAAACACGTAGTAGAATAGGTCACATCATACCTAGTCACAGTCATATCTCACGTATATGTATCGTTAGTAATCGAATACATTTTATAACACATATTGTGTTCTATAGTTATTCTTATTAACTTAAATCGTAGTATTCACGATTATATGAATTATCTTCATATACACTAGTCCCTATTTTCTTTAGGAACCCAATTCAAGACAAGATATCTTCTTTATTCTTTATATACTTCATTGAGTATATACACGATTAAAAACTAAATCATTTACACCTTAGTGCTTATTTATAGCACTTCCAATATACACGTATCAAGTTCAAGTATGTAGTAGAGTTAATCATTCTCTATCTAGTTCCATAACCCAATTCTTTGGTTATTCATACCATGTACCAATCAATCAAGAAGCCACATTCTATCAAGTAAATATATGCAAGATTTGCATATACACATCAAGACTCTTTCAAGTTTATTACCATACACATATATTGGTGTCAAGGCACGTACAAGATTTTATAATCTTATATTCAAGTCTTAATCCAATTATTTGGATGTTCAAGTCATGTACAAGATTTTATAGTCTTATACTTCAAGTTACTGTCTCAACTTAAGACATTCAAGACATTCAAGACATTCAGGACATTCAAGACATTCAATACCTATACAAGATTTTATCATCTTATATCCAAGTTCTCAATCCATTTCTTTGGATGGTTAAACATGTACAAGAGTTAATTATCTTATACTTCAAGTTACAGCTAGGGAGATGAATTATACATCTTTTACGTATTAATTTCCAATCCTTTTCTTAGGACATTCAAGCTCAAGACATTAGTTGGTGCCCCTAAGGTACACAAACATTAACTTCAAGACACATAAAAGAGGGTTACTACTCTTATACTCAAGTTATCATTTAATTATGATTCAAGTCCGCATTCATTTGTTCATAAAGGGACTATTTTTCAGTACTAGAGTGTTCTACAACACTCATCTAGGCCATCTAGGGTAGTACCCTAAACCTAGACCAAGAATACTTCGAGTTCAAATTAAGTAAATGAGCTATACAACTCATACTTACAAGTTCATAATCCCCTACATAGGATATTCGAGCTCAAGACACTAATTTGGTGCTCTCAAGGTGCACAAACATAGGTTCCAAGACAAGCATAACACATAAGTGCTTGTTCATAGCACTTTCAAGACATATAAAAGAGTTCTTCCTTTTATACTCAAGTTCTCATTTTAATTTAATGAGTAATCATGTTCAAGACTCACTTCTGATACCCCTAAGGTGTCACAACACTTGCTAGGACATCTTATCTTAAGGCTATATGCCTTAGGAGGGATAAGCTTTCCATTTAATTTAGATTTAAAACACTTTGGTTGGAACAGGGGACCGGGCGGGCCCGCTCATTGAAACACTTTTGAAACCCAAAACTTCTGGTGAAACAGGCGGGCGCTCGAGGTACCACCAGGCGGGCGCCTGGTACAATTTTAGCAAATACCAAATTTCTTTCCAGGCTTAGAAATCTCCGTCCCAAGCGTAGGAGTATACTTTTACTAACCCTTAGGCAATACCCGAGACACTATTTCAAGCTCAATTCATTTTTTTTACCGTCCCATAAATAATAGGACAATTTCCTTTTATTCCTATTTAATATTCACCGTCCCCAAAAGTATAAGTACAATTTTCTAATATACTACTATAAACATTTAGGGATACTTCCATTCATTTCCCCGTACCACAAATAATAGTACATTTTTCTAATAATATTTAAATCAAGTTACTATTTTACCGTCTCACGAATAGGAGTATAATTTTCCTACTAATCTCTTGATAACCCAGGAGTATACCTTTTTCAAGTTTCTTCATACGCAGTATATTTATACTCCCTTCGTCCCAAAATTACAAGTATCACAAAAATTGCTCAAAACACAATTTTAACAAGAACAAGTAGCGGGAATAACATATATGCATGTTATTACAAGTAAGGGGGAGTCAATAGCTTACCTAGTCCGAAATCAAGTTGACCCAAATTAATTTATGTTCGGCAGGAAACGCTCTATTCAATGCCACGAATATTTATCCGGGACCAGAATCACGAACGGATGGATAATTAAGCTCGAGGAGTCGAGAATAGGAAGAATCTTAACTTAGCTTTTGGAACCGAAGGAGTACGAGAATGTTTGAGAATAATTTGCCTTTCCCAGGCAAACAACATGAAGATATACTTAAGATTTTCCAAGAATTGCAACTAGGCCCCTCAAGTTCTATCTTTGACAAAAAGGCCCCTAAACTTTCAATTTTGACATTTAACCACCTTAATTTTCTAAAGCAATTAAATAATTAACTCAAATAAAATAGCATATAAATATGCTAGTCAAGAATTTAACAAGCAAGTCAAGAATTTAACAAATAAGTCAAATATTTAACGAGATTAAGGATGGGCGTTACAAGTTAAGTGCCATGTGCATGGCATGTGATCGTCAAAATGGATGGGTTTGTAATGAATATTAGCTATTAAGGGGTGATATGTAAAAGTCTGAAACTAGAGGACAAAATTAAAAATATATCTCTCTAAAATATTACATCCAACCCCTTCTTCTTCCAAATCAACCCCTTCTTCTGCCCAAATCAAAACCCAGATCCAAGTCCAACCCCCTTCCTCCGGCAGAACACCATCTACTCCGACCGCCACCGCCACCACCATCATCACCGATATACTCCACCAAACCCATCACCCGCCATTAAATATCAAAGCAAACCAAATCATCCTAATCAAAACAAAAACTCATCCAAAATCAAAACAAAAAAATATCATCCAAATCAAAAAATTCAACAAATGTTTTGGCCATGAATATCATTGATGACCATCCCAAGCAAGTCAAGAATTTAACAAACAAGTCAAATATTTAACGAGATTAAGGATGGGCGTTACAAGTTAAGTGCCATGTGCATGGCATGTGATCGTCAAAATGGATGGGTTTGTAATGAATATTAGCTATTAAGGGGTGATATGTAAAAGTCTGAAACTAGAGGACAAAATTAAAAATATATCTCTCTAAAATATTACATCCAACCCCTTCTTCTTCCCAAATCAACCCCTTCTTCTGCCCAAATCAAAACCCAGATCCAAGTCCAACCCCCTTCCTCCGGCAGAACACCATCTACTCCGACCGCCACCGCCACCACCATCATCACCGATATACTCCACCAAACCATCACCCGCCATTAAATATCAAAGCAAACCAAATCATCCTAATCAAAACAAAAACTCATCCAAAATCAAAACAAAAAAATATCATCCAAATCAAAAAATTCAACAAATGTTTTGGCCATGAATATCATTGATGACCATCCCAAGCAAGTCAAGAATTTAACAAACAAGTCAAATATTTAACGAGATTAAGGATGGGCGTTACAAGTTAAGTGCCATGTGCATGGCATGTGATCGTCAAAATGGATGGGTTTGTAATGAATATTAGCTATTAAGGGGTGATATGTAAAAGTCTGAAACTAGAGGACAAAATTAAAAATATATCTCTCTAAAATATTACATCCAACCCCTTCTTCTTCCCAAATCAACCCCTTCTTCTGCCCAAATCAAAACCCAGATCCAAGTCCAACCCCCTTCCTCCGGCAGAACACCATCTACTCCGACCGCCACCGCCACCACCATCATCACCGATATACTCCACCAAACCCATCACCCGCCATTAAATATCAAAGCAAACCAAATCATCCTAATCAAAACAAAAACTCATCCAAAATCAAAACAAAAAAATATCATCCAAATCAAAAAATTCAACAAATGTTTTGGCCATGAATATCATTGATGACCATCCCAAACTCGATCTCGCAATCGACGGCGCTGACGAGGTTGACCCGGATCTCAATTTGGTCAAAGGCAGCGGCGGCGCTTTGCTCCGGGAGAAAATGGTGGAGGCGACGTCTGATAAATTCGTCGTCGTCGTTGATGACTCCAAATTGGTCAGCGATGGTTGAGGGGGGAGAACTGAAGCTGTAGGTGACGGCGGCGACGTCGTGGTGGCGATGGTTGAGGGGGGCCATGGTGGCGGCGGCGGACATGGGTGTCGGGAAGAAGGAATGTGAACTGGGGATTATTTGTGATGGGTTATTGTGAATTTGTGATTGGGAAATGACAATTTAGATTATTATTTAGAAAATAATTTTTAATACTAGTATAGCTATTACTCCCTCTGGTCCAAAATAATTGTCGCTTTTAGTCAATCAGATGTAACTTTGACCAATAATTTAAATAAAAAATAATAATGCTAATAAAAATTTAAAATTTGTCATTGTATTAATATTTCGTCTGTCCCTAAATGAGTGTCTATTTTCAAGAAATCTTTGTCACAAAATGAGTGTCTTTTTTTAACATAACTTTGTCCCTAAATGTTTTTTTTTTCGAATTTTTTTTCACCGGTTTCTTTATATGCGTAAAACTAGATGTTTGGAAAGGAGATTACAAAATTATATATGAATATTTGCTAACAAATTGTACAACAAAGCTGAGATTTTCAGTAATTTGGACACTCATTTAGGGACAGAGGTAGTAATACTTTTAATATCAATTTTTTAGATTTTATTAAGATCATTATTTTTTGTTTAAATTTATTGGTCAAACTTATATCTGTTTGACCAAAAGTGACAGTTATTTTGGACCATGGGGAGTAGATTAATTTGTTTAATAATTTTAATTTTTTTAATAAATTTATTTTATATATGATAATTAATTATTTTATTATATACTTGATTATTTAGAAAAAATATTTATTTCATTTTTAAACCCTCTAAGTTTCAGAAATTTCATTACAGTCCTTCATTGCTAAGATTCATTACAAACCCATTCATTTTGACGATCACGTGCCATGCACATGGCATTTAACTGACTTTTCTAACGATTTCCGTCAAAAAGCCCTTAACTGCCGAAAAATTATGATATTGAGCCCTGATCTAGCGGGAAAAAAAAACCAGACCCCTTTTAGACGCACCCCCTGCAGTTCAGGCCCTAATCTGTCATTAACCCTAAATAAAACATTGCACAATAAATAAAACGGAAGAGGGAAGTGCAAACAAAGATAAGCATTAAACTTTGTTAATCCAAGTTAGTTTTTTGATTAATCATGATTAAGGGCCCTCTTGAACTTTCAACCTTAACTTTGAAGGCAGGAATCTTGTCAAATCACAACCCTCCATTTCTAAAACAAAAAGAACTAGATCATTGGCTTAGTGGACAGGCTTAAGAACATGCCACGTGCATATTCTTCTATGACTATGCCAAGTGGGCAATTTTCTTTGAATAAGGGCATCTCCAATGGACACCATTTCTCACACTATAACACTAAATTGGCCACTATTCATCCCTCCAATGGACACTAAATTTTACACCAAATTTGGTGTAAATGAATAGTGTTACACCAAATTTGGTGTAACACTATTCATTGCACCAAATTTGGTGTAATAGTTTCACTTGTCACATTTAGTCCTTTTAAATTGTAAAAACTCACACATTGTAAATTATGTTAATTAACTTATATGTTAATAAATTATATAATATATTTTACTTAATTATAAAAGTACAATGCATAAAAATAATTATAAAAACATAATATTATATCATCTCAATTAAAAGAGAGGGGTTTATATGTAAAATCATAGACTTCAAGTATTGTTTGTGTAACAATGAGTGTTAGTGGAAAAATGAGGTGGATAGAGAATATTCCTTTTTAGTGTGAAAAATAGTGTGATACATTGGAGAAGATTTTTATTTAGTGTAACATTTGGTGTAAAACTTACACCAAATTTGGTGTTCTCCATTGGAGATGCTCTAATGATAGGTCACAAAATCTTGCTCACAAAATGAGGTGGCAGTAGTTTATTGGTTACGTCGATAATTGACCTGCAACACTTTAATTAAAAACACCAATAAAATCATTACACTTAGAATTCTGTAAGCAAAGATTTTATGACTTTTTTGTGGCCCTAGTATTATTCTTTTTCTTTGCTTTATGTCATTTTTCTTTCTACTAAACTAAGACACATTTATCCCTAAATAAATACTCCTTCCATCCTTTATAATACTCATACGAATAATACAAATAATGTAATTTTTCTGTCTCAAATAACATTTTCAATATTTTGTGTTCATTACAAATAAATATTCACTAGTAATAATGTTTAAATTAATATAATTATGTTACTAAAAAATCAAATATATTTTTTTTGATAATATCGTTGATATTATATCAATAATAAATTTTAAATTTTCATTAAGATAATTAAATTAATATAAAATGATTTCTCATAGTTCATTTGAAGTAACAAAAAATAAAATAAAAACATCATTTTGTAACGGAGATTCATTGATACCCTTAGTGAGGTCCATTTATTAGTGGTACTATACTCTCTTTTGCAACAATCATGCGTAATAATAAAAAAAGACTATTATTTTATTATTTTGAGACAGAGTGAGTAATTATTTCTAAATTAAAAGAGCTTTTAAAAGAAATTTGACTATTTACTATAACTTTAACTTTAGTAACATCTTTACTCGAATATCCTCAATTATATCATTATACTGTGACATTATGCTTGCATTTATTTTTGCGAATAATTCTTAACACATGATCTAGTAAAAAAAAAGAAGAAGTAACTAGTAACTTTACCAGAATACTTTCCTTTTGAGAGAAAAAAAATGCTTAGAGATAAAAGACAAAACATTAAAGCAAATCTGCCATAATAATAATAATAATAATAATAATAATAATAATAATAATAATAATAATAATAGTAATAATAATAATAATAATGATAATAATAATAATAATAATAGTAATAATAATACTAATAATAATATTAATAATAATACTAATAATAATACTAATAATAATAATAATAATACTAGTAATAATAATAATAATAATAATAATAATATAAGAATATAATAATAAAAATAATAATAATAACAATAACAATAACAATAACAATAACAATAGAATAATTACAATAATAATAATAACAATAATAATAATAACAACAATAACAATAACAACAATAACAATAATAACAATAACAATAATAACAATAACAATAATAACAATAATAACAATAAGAACAATAAGAACAATAAAATAATAAGAATAACAATAACAATAATAATAATAACAATAATAATAACACCAATAATAATAACAACAATAATAATAACAACAATAATAATAAAAATAATAATAAAAATAAAAATAACAATAATAACAATAATAATAATAACAATAATAATAACAATAATAATAATAACAATAATAATAATAACAACATTAATAATAATAATAATAATAATAATAATAATAATAATAATAACAATAATAATAATAATAATAATAATAATAATAATAATAATAACAATAATAATAATAACAATAATAATAATAATAATAATAACAATTACAATAACAATAATAATAATAACAATAATAATAACAATAATAATAACAAAAAAAAGTCCACAAACTTCTAGTTGAAATGAAATGTGTAGTAACATATAAACATGTAATTTTCCTCATTTAAAGTTTTTTTTTTTAAAACGAATAAATCACTTGCATTCATAATGAAACAATGATGGTACTCCACAGATGTCGGAGGCTCACCCAAATATCAATAATAATACCATATCTTAACATACAACAATGATCTTTCCAAACAAAATTTTGAAATGTACGGATTCCACACCAAGAAAAACTTGGACACTGCCTTATTTTGGCATTCAAAAAATCCCACCATTGATAATATATTGCGTTGAGCACTAGATAAATTTGAGAATCCGGACTGACGAAGAAACACCCGCCAAATATCCCAAAATCCGTGAAACATCCCTTTGTAGCAAGAAAAATGGCAACCCCTTCATTGTGCAAGAATGCAAGAGTCGTCCCAATTACAAAACAAATAAAACAACAACAAACAAACAAGAAGATAAACATAGGCTCTCACAAGGAGAGAATACTACGGCTCTCACAAGGAGAGAATACAACGGCTCTCACTTAGGAGAGAATCTTATTATACATTATATTATAGAAAAAAAAACTTTTCTTTGTTGTTGGTTTTTTTTTTTTAATCTTCTTTGTTGTTTGTTTGAAGTGATAGTTTTATTTTCCACATGATAATATTGAAAATTTTGAAACATAAACAATTTGTGTGATGAACTTAAACGAACCCATTTGAAAAGATCATGGGAGTATAAGAATAAAGATTTGAAAAAAGCTTAATTAGATTCCAAAATCTTTTGCTGCAATATAGTAGATTGATAAATACAAAACAATCACCCCATTAACAAAAGCGCAAAGGGCCACTAGCAAAAGAGCTTTAGATACTTCAAATTAATTCATGTGGTCAGTGACTAGAGTCCTAAAGAAATTATTTTATACTCCCTCCCTCTCATACTCCGTTTCAAAATAATTTTCACATTTTTTTATTATTATTATAACAAACTTTAAGCAATGATTTTATGATGACTTATTTATTTATCTAAATAAATTTAAAACTTGTTCGTAATAGTATTATTGATGGTGTATTAATAAAAAAAATAGATTTTCATTAGTATAATTAAATCAACCTAAACTTATTGCTCAAATTTCTTTCGTAGTAACAGCGAAAAAAAATTAAAGATCATTTTAAGACGGAGGGAGTATAATTTTAAAGCCTCGATTTTAAATATAAAACTAATTTTATTGGGAAAAAAAAAAGAAAAAAAAGCAGCCTGCCAGTTGAAGACTATCAACCTAAACTTATTGCTCAAATTTCTTTCGTAGTAACAGCGAAAAAACTTAAAGATCATTTTAAAACGGAGGGAGTATAATTTTAAAGCCTCGATTTTAAATATAAAACTAATTTTCTTGGGAAAAAAAAAAAAAGCAGCCTGTGAGTTGAACATTATCAAAGCAAAGTTTATGTGGAAATGGAAATTTAGAGACACGAATTCAAAGGGGAAATGCTTATGTAGTAACCGGCGGGGGCCATGAGTTCCACTCACAATTTTGAGGAAAATAAAGTTATGTAAGTTAAACACTCTTTGAATATTTAACGATTAAAATAGTTTGGTTAACCAACTGGGGCCGACCTTGCATATAAAGAGGTGGTGCGTGTGCACCCGGTCAGCCCTGATTTCCATTTAAAATTTTTTACTAAGTGTGCCGCAGAAAAAATCAGTTAGAGTATTAATGTAAGTATAACTGGTGTGAACTTAGTAAAAGAAAAACAAACACCTAATGTTTACTTTACGAATTACAAGGAACGGCGAAGGAACCAAATGAAACGAGCAACTTAACGAGAGCCAGAGACCGAGAGCGACGACTCACGACGCCGACGAGAAAGGAGCCGATCAGAGAGAGAATGTTGGTGGCGGAATCACCAAGCAAACACCATTAGATCTCAATCCTCCGCCCTCTTGTAAGCTCCTCAAATCTCTCTCTCTCTCTCTCTCTCTCTCTCTCTCTCTCTCTCTCTCTCTCTCTCTCTCTGAAATTGGGTTTGAAAATAATTTTGGGGCTTTTGATTTTTTCTTCAAATTTCATGAGTCATTTCAATATGGAGTATGTGTTAATTAAATGTTTGATTTTAATTATATATGTGTTTGAATGGTTATTTCATTGTTTTTTTTTTTTAGGATTGGTGGTATTATTTCATTGAATTTTTATATTACATTGAAAAAGATTTGCTTACAGAAGTTACAGAGAAGGATGTTATTAAATGTTTTTAAGGTATGAAAAAACGTACGGGACAAATTTGATTTATATAGTTGTATTATGTTCTCTTATGAGATAATTGTATTTAAAGTTATGTAATGTAATTATGTTACCAAAAAATTAGTTAACCATATTGGTAAGCTCAGTTATGAAGGTAATGTTAGAGAGAATTATGTTAACTGATGATTATGTATTGAGTTCAAAAAAATTAGTTTGAAGTTAATGTAGTGTAATTGAACCCCCGGTGTTTAAAAGTCCAAACTTTAGCGAAATTGCAATATTTTATCTACACCTGAACTGCACGGTCAAAAACACTACTCAACCCATTTCATCCAACTTTAAATTTGAACACTGACTAACTTCAAACCGTTTCATCAATTAGACCCTAGAATGAAGAGTGATACTAATTGATTTATTTATTTATTTTTAAGCAAACAATACATAATTACATTAATAAATTTTAAAAAGACGGCGTTCCACAAATAACGGAGGATCGTCCATAATGTAATGTTGGGAATTTAGTGGTACCCTGTCTCAAATAAGATAAAGAACACAACAACCACAAACACAAATATGAGAGAACCACACACAAAGAACACAAGAATTGTTTACCCGGTTCGTTCAACACATGAACTACGTCCGGGGGAAATCGTCAAGTCAATATATTATTAAATATTCTTTAATATGGTGCTACAAAGTGTTCTAGACCGAAACTATGCTTATATAGGTGTAAAAGGAAACCCTAAGTCGGTTTGGAAGAGATTGCATCAAAATAGGAAACAATGACAAAAAAAAAATAGTTCTGTCCCGTCAGGCGGGCGAGCGCCCGCTTCACCAGATTGCAGCCCTCCGTTTTTTGTTGCTTGGGCGACCGCACATCCCTCCGTAGCGTCTTGTTTCCTTCTCCTTGAACTCCTCTTAACCTCTACCAGCTCCTCATGACTTAGACTCCTTCTCCCCTTTGCTTCCTTATAGTTTAGGACTCCAATCCCAATGAACTCCCACCTGGAGACTAAACCCATAAGCATAGAAACACCCATCAACTCGCACCACGGAATGAACTCCTTCGAACACATTTTCTCCCATATTGACTTGCAATTGTAGAGCCTCCCCGCTTAAGTGCTAAGGCGAGTTGAAACCAAGCGACGCTTCAATCCCTCCGTGTTAGATTCTTCTTGCCTCCCCAAATCAGCTTCTACCTTGATTTCTCTCCGCAAGTCTAACTTCGCATTTTCCCTCCAGACCCACCTTCTTCGCAATGCTCCATGTTGAAACTTGGACACACATTGTTTCTTCCATTGTCTTCTCTTGGACTGAACACGCTCTCTGTTAGGGCACTTTGACTTCCACACCGTGTTAATCAACTTTGTGTCACTCTCCCCCCCCTAACACACTATTTCTTGATGTCTCTCCTTTCTACACCAATAGGTCGGTCCTTTAGCCTCTTGCTCCCACCCGAGCTAGCATCGATATTGTAGGTAGAGTACAACATCTTCTCCTTAACTCCATAAGCGATCAACTTAGATACTTTTGTGACTTCCCAAGACCCACCAATGAAGGTTACACCATACCCTTCATCATCAAGTTGTCCAACAGAAATCACCCTTCTCCTCAATTCTGGAACATGCATTACATCATGTAAATGTAAAACAGCCCCATTAGGTGTCTTCATCATCACGTCCCCCTTACCTTCGATCTTCAATGGTTGATCATCACCAAGATAAACAACCCCAAAATCACCAGGTGTATATCGTTCAATTAACTCTGATCCCCACTAGCATGACAAGAAGCTTCAGAATCTGACACGCCCCCAAGTCACGGGGTTCTATAATGGAACCTCGAACCTGGTGCACGTGACTAACAAGAAATGAGAAACGGGAATGATACCTGAATAAATCAACTGGTATCATATAAATACTCAATATGAACGATCTAAGATAGCTCACAACGAGTTTTATACCAAGAAATTTAAACCAAATGGTTGTACACAACGGAAAACATGCCTAGCACATACGCTGGCATTACAAGAACACTATACAAGTTTACCCAATATACTGAGTCTAAACAACTGATACCAAATCGTCCTCACCAAAACTGGAAAGGATAACAATCCCCAAACAAGAACAACCTGCCAAGTAGGCCCCTGCTAAGTCGAGACTCACAACGTATTACCACTTGCTTTCCTAGGGGGGAACAAATAAACAAGGAACGGGGTGAGATAAATCCCAGTAAGTTACTAGATACAAGTACATAGCATGTTATCATGTAATCATGCAAATCAAGAAGATTATCAAGTAATCATGCTCAAGATGTCATCAAGTAACAAGTATATGAGAGGCTAAGCCAACTCATCAAGTAACTAGCACATAAGGCTAAACTAACACGTTACAAAGGATATTCCAACCTTATTCCTCCCAAGTAAACCATTGTTGTCGTTGCTTATTGCAGTTGACAAATCACGATCAATCAAGTTGCTGATGTGCAGTACACAAGAGGACCCGGTAACCAGTGTCACTAACAAGAACAAGATTCACGAGGTGTTCACGAGTTTAGCATTCACTTTTATCATGCCCTTACTATGGCCTGTAGTAAGGGGTCAAGCGCAGATACATAGGCACCCGATTATCACTTTGGCCCCAGCCTCATGATAAACGTGAACCTATACATCTCCGAGCAAGCAAGGTGACCAGCTGGACTCACACAAGAATGCACAAGTAGATGTTTACTTGAACTACAAGAGTATAGAACTAAGTCCAAAAGTAGTGGACTAGCTCTTCAGGAACCATGTAATCATGTGCTTACCAAATACAAGTACACGCACGCAATAATTGCGAATACAAATCAATATAACAATGGCACGTAATGTGTCCACGTAACACAATCAAGCCAAATTAGAGTCTATTAATAACAGACCCCAACCAAGTAGTAGGGTATGTCATTTTATGTCACTTTGTCATATGCCATATTTGCACGTACATATTCATATAACCTTTAACACACTAATGTGTCTATCACGATACCCTTACTTCCAAGTAGAGCCCAACATCTTAGACTCTAAGCATGTAGTCGAATAGGTCGTATTGTACCTAGTGACAATCATATTTCGCGTATATGTATCGTTAATAATCGAACACATTTTTCAACACATATTGTGTTTTATAATCATTGTTTTATGAATTATCTTTATATTACACTAGTCCCTCTTTCTTTAGGAACTCATCTCAAGAACATGATATTTTCTTTATACTTTATATACTTCATTGAGTATATGCACGATTAAAACTAATTACTAGCACATTAGTGCTTGTTCATAGCACTTTCAGTACACACGTATTAGATTCAAGTATGTCTTAGAGTTGTTCATTCTCTATCTAGTTTCACATTCTAACTCTTTGGTTATTAATACCAAGTATCAAGTAGTCAACAAGCCACATTCTATCAAGTAATTATGTGCAAGATTTGCACATACACTTCAAGGATAGTTCTAACACATTAGTGCTTGTTCATAGCACTTTCAACTTCATTACCATACACATGTATTGGTTTCAAGTCATGTACAAGATTTTATCATCTTACATTCAAGTTCTCAATCCAATTCTTTGGATGTTCAAGACATGTACAAGAATTAATTATCTTATACTCAAGTTATTATTCCAATCTTTGGATATTCAAGTCATATATAAAAGTTAGACATCTTATACTTCAAGTTCAAGCTAAGTAGATGAATTATACATCTCATACTTACAAGTTCTTAATCCTATATTTTGGATGTTCAAGCTCAAGATATTGTTCTAATGCCCCTAAGGTACACAAACATTGGTTTCAAGACACATATAACACATTAGTGCTTGTTCATAGCACTTTCAAAACAATTAAAAGAGTTCTTACTCGTATACTTAAGTTCTCATTTGAGTTCTATAGGTTTTCATGTTCAAGACTAAGTTCTAATGCCCCAAAAGGTACATATACACTTGCTAGGACATCTTATACTAAGGATCTATGCCTTAGGAGGGATAAGGTTTCATCTCCATTTAGTTTGAACAACTATTGTGCAACAGGGGTTCTGGGCGGTCGCCCAACCCCAGCCTGGGCGGTCTCCCAAGATCACATTTTTTGAAGGGATTTTTACCAATAAGTCCCTAAGAGAAGGTGGTATTTGCCAATTAAAACATAACATTTCAGATTCTACCTTAGGGTCCCTAGGTTGAAATCAAAACTCCCATAAAGTCCTTACTATAATTTAAATGGCAAAACTACCCTGGCCTTCCTACAATATACCCCCCGTCTCCCCCCTCCCATTCCCCAAATCGTTTGAAACCCTAGCTCCCGTCTCTGTCTCACGAACACAACAATCATCGTTACCAACGCCGTCGGCGGTCAGTCCAATAATGGAATCAACTCCGGCGAGTTCTCACACGAACTTTCAGGATAGCGAAAAGGTTACCTGAATATCGTTCTCAACCAAGGGTTTCTTGAACACGGAATCCAAATTGGTATTTTTGGATTCCGTTTGCGCTTTACCTGATTTCTGTGGGGAATCTTCGTTAATCTACTCAATTGGTAATCTTACAACAGCTCATTGCAATTTTTATTCTTTTTTAAACCCAACTCATTGCAATATTTTATGTTTTTTGGATTTGGCTTATTATACTCCCTCCGCCCTAAAAAGATAGTCTAGATTTTTTCGTTGTTACTACGAGGGAACTTTAAGCAGTTATGAATGCTACTTATAATTATGTTAATGTGAATCTAAAAATTGATATTAATAGTATTTATAATGGTGTATCAAGAACAATTTAAAAATTTTCATTTAAATAATTAAAAGTAGCCTTAATTATTACTCAAAGTTCCTTCGTAAAACCCATGAAAATAGGGGACTATCATTCTAGGACTGAGGGAGTATCATTTAATTGCTATCTTAGGTTTGGTGAAGTGGCACGAAGGGTTCAAGAAAGGAGTACAGCAGCACAGGAAGTGATATTTCAATTCTTCCTCGTCTTCTTCTGCTTGTAAAGAATGCTTGCTCTCTTTTGTTAGTATGAGCATTTGAATTGTTGCCCCGTGAGTTAGCAAGCATTGGCCCTTTCAGATTTACGATTGCCATGGTTGTGCCTTCCCAAGAATGAACGACAAGAACAAAAGGACATTTAATTAGAGAATTCTTAGAAGGAACATTTTGTATACGTGTTAGATCATCTATGTACATTGTAATTGACAAACACGAGCACCGTCAAAACTTTTGTGTAAGTAACAAAGTACTATCATTTGTGAAATGAAAATATAAAACTGAGACATGAATTTATCAGTTTTAAAAGTGTAAAATTTATCAGTTTTAACCGTGCAAAATGAAAAGAAAAAAAAGAGCGCAATTTGGAGAAACTAAGCCTTGAATTTATTTGTGATAAATAGATTTCTCAACTGTTTAAAGGACATATGACATCACGTAATTGTGTAATCATACAACCGTAAAATTAATTTATCTATATTATTTCTAATGTTACGTGACAACAACACTTAATCATCTAAGAAATTGAGTATCATTTGTGAAAATCGAGAGATAAATTAATCAGTTTTATATTACATTATGAACACGAGAAATGAATGTCTCATTTTTTGAACTTAAACATCTGAGGAATTGAGTATCAATTATGATAATTTAATTTCTCAATTGTTTAAAGATCACACAAATGTGAAATCACAAAACTGTAAAATTTGATTATCAATTGTGAAAATTGAGGGTTTAATTTATCAGTTTTATACTCAATTTTGAACAAATGAGAGATGAATTTATCAGTTTTAAATGTGAAAAATTAATAAAGGAATTTTACAATCATTCACAAGTGAGAAATAAGTGATAAATTATTGTTCAAATGGTGTATTTCATTGCATTTATAAACTAAATATATTTTGCTTTAAACAACTGGTAATTTGATGTCTCAACTCTTTAAATCATACAACTGTGAAATTAGATGAGAAATGATTTTACAAGTGAAAATTAAAAAAATGACATAACTGTGAAATCAAACAAATGTGAAATGACACGACTGTGAAATTAATTGAGAAATGATTTTACTAGTGAAAAATGAAAAAAATGACACAACTGTGAAATCAGATAAGAAATGATTTTATAAGTGAAAAATAAAAAATAAAAAAAATGACAACTGTGAAACCAATTGAGAAATAAAAAATATTTTTTTCAAAATTTTACAAGAGAAAAATGAAATTTTTATATCTAAGTTTTGAATTATGTGTTGAGTGTACTTATTTGACTCGTCTTGACGACACGATTAAAAGAGTGTTTTCAGATAATTTTTTCGATTTGTACACTTTGAGATATTGCATTTTAAAATTTTGGGTGAAAAAAAAGAGTGAGTAGTGGAGGAATGAGAATGCAGATGTAGCGGATCAATCCCCAAGCTAGTGTGGAAGCCAAGAGAAGAACGTGCGCATAGAAGGAGAACGCGTTGCTTCCCTTGCTTGGGCATAGGGGCATTTTGGTCCAGCAAAATTTGCAGGGACTTTTTGGTGAGTTTTCAAAATGATTGTCCTTATTGGTAGTTTTTATTTAGCCTAAGGACTTATTGGTCAAAGCCTCTTTTTTGAAACCCAAGTCTGATGATATGGGCGGTCGCCCATAACCACTCTGGGCGGTCGCCCAAGGCCTAATTCAGCAAAAACCCAATTTCTTCCCAGACTTAGAATTCTCCGTCCCAAGCGTAGGAGTAACTTTCTATTAACATTCTAACATCCAAGCAATTCCCAGGAGTATACTAACAAGTTCAAAATATTACTTTCAAGTTTATTTCATTCTTTTTACCGTCCCACAAATAATAGAATAATTTTCCTTTATTCCTTTTAAATATTTCACCGTCCCAAAAGTATAAGTATAATTTTTCAATATACTAATATAATCATTTAGGGATACTTCCATTCATTTCCCCGTACCACAAATAATGGTACAATTTTTCTAATAACATTTAAATCAAGTTAATATTTTACCATCTCACGAGTAGGAGTATAATTTTCTTTAACACTCACGAACCCATTTTAGATTCAAGTTCTCTGTACATAGTATAAAATTACTCCCTTCGTCCCAATTTTACAAGTATCACAAAATTCATTCAAATCACGAAATTGACAAGCACAAGTACCAAGAATAACATATAGGCATGTTATTACAAGCAAGGGGGAGCTAATGACTTACCTACTCCGAAATCAAATTCACCCAAACTAATTTCTGTTCGGCAGAAAATTCTCTACTCACCGCCCTGATCATTTATGCGAAGTCGGATTTTCGAACAGAGACATAATTAAGCAAGAGGAGTCGAGAATAGGGTAAACCCTAACTTTCTTTTATGAAACAGGAGAAAGAATGTACGAGAATGATTTTTGGGGGAAACAATGCCCAGAGAAAGGCAAACATGAGTTTTATCCTTACAACTTTCAAGAAATTGCAATTTGGCCCCTCAAGTTCTAACTTTGACAAAAAGGCCCCTCAAGTTCTACTTTGAGCATTTTAGCCCCTGAACTTTATTTTTCACAAATGACCCTAAAGTTCCAACTTAAACAATTAGGACCCAAACTTGCTCAATTAGTTAAATAATTAACTCAATTAAAATAGCATATAATTATGCAAGACAAGAATTTAACAGGAATTAAGACGGGCGTTACAGAATCCAACACCCAATCTTCACCCGACTTCTCCTGTCCTAGGACTAATACATCCTCATCATCCACCATGTGTGCATCACCATCTCCTTCTTTATCCGGACAATCATAACTGATATGACCTTTCGCACCACAATTGTAGCACTTGACCGATTTATTTTTCCCCTTTCTCAGTCCTCCCCTTCCCCTAGCTTTCTCCACCCTAAGTGCAGCCCCATCTGCGGAAGTTTCTCCCCTTTTCTCTTTCCTTCTCAACTCATCTTGAAGGATGATATCTCTAACCTCTACATACACTAACGGTGCCTTTGACTTACTAATCGTCGTAACAGTACCTCCCGACTATCAGGTAGCGATTTTATTAGAAAACATGCTAACACTTCATCCGAGAAATTAATATTAACACTTTTCAATTGGTCCACCATACCTTTAAAATTTTCGATATGACTCGTTGTTGTCTGCCCCTCCGACATCTTCGCATTCGCAAACCTCTTTATCAAGTGCACCTTATTGATATTAGACGGCTTCTCACACATGTCTGACAGCATCTGTAGCAACCCCACCATTGTCTTGGCCTCAATCGCGTTCCGTGCAACATTGTCGGTTAGAGCACTCCCCACCACTCCCAACGCCTTACGATCCAACGTCTCTCAATCCCCTTGTGACATGTCTGCAAGTTTCTCACCTAAGGGTTTGTGAAGATCCTTAAAATAAAGGTAATCTTCAACCCTTGTCCTCCAATACGTGAAATTCACACCATTGAATTTCTCTATCGAGTTCTTCATCATGATTGCTTCACAAAGTCCCCAATAACGTGATTCAAATTAATCAACAGATGAAAAATTTTGAATCCTCCTAACCAAAGCTCTTGATACCAGTTGTTGGGAATTTAGTGGTATCCCGTCTACAATAAGATAAAGAACACAACACCCACAAACACAAATATGAGAGAATCACACACAAAGAACACAAGAATTGTTTACCCGGTTCATTCATCACATGAACTATGTCCGGGGGAAATCGTCAAGTCAATATATTATAAATATTCTTTAATATGGTGCTACAAAGTGTTCTAGGACGAAACTATGCTTATATAGGTGTACAATGAAGCCCTAAGTCGGTTTGGAAGAGATTGCATCAAAATAGGAAACAATGACAAAAAAACTGGTTATATCCCGTCAGGCGGGCAAGCGCCCGGTCCCAAGGCGGGCGAGCGCCCGCTTCACCATATTGCAGCCCTCCGTTTTTTGTTGCTTGGGCGACCGCACATCCCTCCGTAGCATTTTGTTTCTTCCTCTTTGAACTCCTCTTAACCTCTACTAACTTCCCATGACTTAGACTCTTTCTCCCATTTGTTTCCTTGTAGTTTAGGACTCCAATCCCAACATGTAATAGTTGCAATTAAAATTTACACATAGATTGCCTAACACATCTGAAAGAGTGAGAATCCAAGAGGATTTCAAACGCTCCTAGAACCGTGTATAAGAAGGAAAAAAGGTAAGTTTGTATTTTTCACTTTCTATATAGAAAGATTTAGGTTAGAAATAATATTCGAAATAAGTTAGTTTCTTATTCTTAGTTATTAATTATTTGTGCACTTATATTATATTAGAATCTAATTATTATTTAGCTTACTATACACTAACCCTAAAAGATCTTCCTATTATTTTGTGTTAATCAGACTTGTGTAAGGCTCGGCTTGCTCAAGAGGGGAAAAGAAGGAAAGGATTTACACAAGGAAAGGAAGATCAAGTCTAAGATGAAGAAGGATTCCTAAGTCTATAAAAGAATATCACATTCTTCATTCTTATTCACGCATTCTTGAAGCAATTCTTCTGAAATCTCATTATTCCTCTTAGCTTAAAGTTTGTATTTGAGAGGTGTGTTGCAACCTTGGGCAACACATCATAGGTTTTCATTAAATCTTAGCAATAGGATTTGATAAAAGTATTTTCATAATCTTTTCATATTTCACTTATTATGTTTTGATTTGTAAAACTGATGGATGGGTTTTCGTATATGTTATTTCTGCATTTTCGGATTATTTTTATTGACTTTTGATGTAATTTAGAATAGATTTGATGTAATTATTGGTCTATTTGTGTTTGAGGAATTTGTTGGAATTTGTATGTTTGAGACACTTTTTAGTGCCAATTTTGGTGTATTGCAAAGTCCTAGAGGTTTAAAGGGTTGAAGACCATGATTGCAAAGTCAAGGTTAAAGTCGAAGTCAAAGGTCAACAAGAGTCAAAGTCAAGAAGTGAAGAAAAGAAGAAAAGCTGGAATTTGGACCAGGCGCCCGCTTGCTATAGACCAGGCGCCCGCCTGCATTATTTTCTCAACCGACTGGATTCTCTGCCAACATCGAGTGCCCGCCTGCCAAGCGCCCGCTCGCCCCCTCCGCCAGAATTACGGGATTTGCCTTTTTTCTAATATTTTATTGATTTCTCTCCTAATTTGGACTCCTCTTTTATGTATAAAATAGGTTACGTTTCAAAAAAGTTTTTTTATGCTTTATTCTTAGGTTTTCTTTAGTTTCAAGGTTGTAATCAAGATTGAAGGCTTTTCATCAACAAGCGTATTATCCAGGTTTATGATTTATTATTATTTGCTTGTGATTTATGCTATGGGTATGAGTAGCTAATCACCTAGGTTTGCGGATTGGATGTGAGCAATTACATAATCTTTATGCTATGAGATGTTAATCGTTGTTTTAGTTTAACACCATTGTATTAATTCCGTTCTTGAGTTTCAATTATATTGATAGATAGTTTTGGCTCTTTAACTATTAAGGTTTAATCTCTTGCACTTGCATGGAGAGTTTGACATAGTCATTGTTGTGTTGAAAAGTTTGGATCTTGGACCTTGCGGAAGAAGACAAAAACTAGGTTTTCATGTTAATAGATGCTTAATAAATTCTTTGTGTATTAATTGGACCTTGCGGAAGAATTAATTTACATAGGATAATAGAATTGCAATCCGGCCACCTAACCGTCCCAATTCTTAAATAAGTGAATGAACCCTAAAATAAAGATTAGTTATTTCATCATCAAAATAGCATAAAGAGAGTGTAATTGTGATCGCCAATCCATGAACTGCTTGAATCTTCTTGAGTACAATCTTTGCTTTCTTTTGCGATCTTAAACCATTAGTTTATTTTTATTACTTAGTAGTAATTTAGTTAATCAAATCAAAATCAAAAACCCCCGATTTGGTTACTCTTTACATTAATTAAATCAACTTGTTTATCCACGAGCCTCTGTGGTTCGACCCTTACATTTGTACATTGCTACTTCGGTACTTGTATACTTGCAAGGTATTTTTATTACAGTGGAATTTTATCCATTAAAAACAGTTTTATATAGTGAAATCTTTTTAGTCGTAAGGCTATTTTGTTGGAGTTGAACCAACAGACGATTAAATTCAATGTGTTCTTTTTATTTCCGTTGTGCAAAAATAGGTTATGTGATTAGTTGTGAACACGTCTGCACACACATTTACGTACTGTTTTTTAGTAAGTTTTTATTACTAACTATCCTAGCTACACCAGAACTTTCAACATCTCGAATAATGGGATAATTAACCCCGAACCAAATCTCTAATGAATAAGTGATACTAATTGATTTGAGAAAGTCAGTTCTGTTTGTACATAATTTTTATTCCTAAATAAGCCCGGTAACCAATAAATTAAATACGGAGTCCATTCATATTCTCTAATCAAACATAAAACTATGGACTAATCCCTTAAACCCAAACTCTTCAACGTGGATGAATCAATAACCTGAATTTCGAACTGCATCACTCACTATTTTAATGATGGAAACCATCCTCCCGAAAGGAAGTGGATTAGCTTGAGCGTTACTTTCCAAATCAATATCAGCCACACACAACGAGCAAGATGATGTAGTCAAATAGTGGACGTTGACACTGCATCAGAAAATTTTCGCCGCAACAGAAGTTCTAAGTCTCTCCTAAACAAACCCCAAACTCTTTATGAGGAATCTATTAAGGATGTAGAATACTTCTATACATGTTATTCCAGCTTGTATTATTTACTAACCTAATAAGTTTACTATTGTCTTAGTTATACTTTTCTAATAGAAATTTTGATTGTAAAGTTTCTTTATTTGAAATATTATTCTTGTGATTAATAATATTTGAGTTTTTCGTACTATTCTGCTCTTCCTTGTACAATTGACTTCGTCTCTCCCCCTATTCTATTATAATCAAACTTACTAAAACTAAATTGGAGCATGAATCCACCCTATTCCTACGGATTTAGGTAGGGTGTAAGTAGTTCAGTTTCATTCTGTCTCGAGAAATATTTAAGCCTAATCGATATCGATAGTAATATTTCAGTGATTAGTGAACGATGAAACCAAACCGAATCAAATCGACAATGAAAGTTTAGGCAAGAGTGTAAATGATTCGGTTTATTTGGATAATATGTATACTTACATATATACTCCATCCGTTTCATGTGAATTGAGACCAAAATTTTTGGAACACAAACCAAGGAAAAGTAAGAGAGAGAAATAGGGGAAAGAGGTGTTTGTGAGTGAGAAAAATTAAATAGGAGAGAGAATGAGTGGGAGGAATAGTAAGTTGATTGGTGCATGTGAGTGTAAAAGTAAAGTAGGAGAGAGAATGAGTGGGAGAAATAGTAAAGATTCTTTGCCATTTTAGGCAGTCTCAATTGATGTGAAACGGACGAAAAAGGAAATAAGTCACAATTTACATGAAACGGAGGGAGTATTTATCTATATACTCCCTCCATCCCAGCACAAGTAGGACTAGAGGAGTGTGCACAATATTTAAGAAAAAATTAGTATGTGTGTGGTAGAAAATGAAGAGAGAGAATGAGTGAGGTAAATAGTAGTGTTAGTTGAATAAATTGAGTGGTGTAAAATGAAGAGAGAAAACGAGTGGTGTAAATAGTAGTGTTGATTGAATAAATTGAATGGTGGAAAATGAAAAGAGAGAATAAGTGGGGTTGAAAAATTTCCATTTTAAGCAGTTTCACTTTTGGTGGGATGGACTAAAAGGGAAAGAAGTCTCACTTCTGCTGAAACGAAGGAAGTATATATGTACACACATGTTTGAGCATATTATATTATTATATGTACATATGAGAGTCATACACAAAGCAAAACAAATTAAAATTTTAAGTTCTTATCGAACATGTGTCGTGTTCGAGTCAAACACTATAAAGAAAAGGGTCGTACTCCTGTAAGAGACCGTTCCACGGCGAGAGCCGCCGAGCCGAGCCAAGTTGATTTATTTTTATTTGTTTATTTTGGTAAATACTTATGTGAGACTGTCTTACATGGTGAGGCGGATTCTCCATGGGTCAAACCCAGTTGTACCCGCCCAGTCATTCCCCTTGTCCTTTCATCGCACGACACGTGTTATTCATTTTAAAAAAAAAAAACTCTAATAATTTTAAAATGCAATAACTTGTGATTTTAAAGTCGAAAAAAAAATCTAAAAATAACGGTGTGTTCGTCTCGATGAGACGAATAAAACTAGATGGGTCATGATATGGTTTGATTTTTTAAAAAAAAACATATTTTTTTTAACACACAAAAAAAACTGGACAACTCGTATCCTGAGATGTAACACTTTGTTCTGATAAAAGTAACAGTTTTGATATTAAAAAGTAACACTTTATTGTAAGATGTAACAGCAGTTTCGCGAAAAAAATAAAATAGATTTTGTGGTTAGAAAAAGTAATAATTGAAGTGTAACACGGTGCATATATGATTGTAATTTGCTAAAATATGAATATAACAGTTTTATAGGATACGTGTTACTTTTTTTCTTTAAAAAAAAAATAAAATTCATGTATATAATCGGTTTTGTTTTTCAATAGAATGTAAAACCCTAGAAAAGTGTTACAATTGAGAAAAAAAAGGTTACATTCATTTATTATAAAATGTAACATTAGTTTAGTTGTCAATCTTATGTTATTTTTAATGTATATCAGCAAAATTGTGGTACATTTTTTGAAGAAAAAAAAAGTGTTGCATATGATACAAGTGTTACATTTCTTTATAAAAAGTGTTACTTTTTCGGGCGAGCAAAATAAGGCAGGAAAAAAAAAAGTTGGAAGTCAAAAAAAAAAAAAAAAGGCTTGACTCGGCCAACTCGGCTTGGCTGGGTGGTGAGACGGTCTCACAGAGTCCACCTCTTTTTTTTTTCCTGCCATTTTTTTCTCGCCAACGAAAGTAACACTTTTTGCAAAGAAATGTATCACTTTTTTCTTATGTGTAACATGAGATTGACAACTAAACTAATATTACATTTTATAATACATTAATGTAACCTTTTTTCTCAATTGTACCACTTTTCTAGGGTTTTACATTCAATTGAAATGCAAAAATCGATTATATACATGTTTTTTTACTCTCTTTTAAAGAAACTGGTACATTCATCTATATAGCAAATTACAATCATATATGCATTATGTTACACTTCAATTATTACTTTTTCTAACCCGAAAACTATTTAGTTTTATTTGCAAAACTGTTGTTACATCTTACAATAAAGTGTTACTTTTTTAAAACTAAACTGTTACTTTCTTCAAAAAAAATGTATTACATTTTTTACGACGAGCAGCTCACATTTTTGTGTGTTAAAAAGTATGTTTTTCTTTTTTTAAAAAAAATGACTCCATATCATGACCAATCTAGTCCAATCTAGTTTTATTCGTTTAATCGGGACAAACAATACAGTATTTTTTGAGAGAAAAAAATCACCTTCAAAATCTCAAGATATAGCATTTTAAGATCCATGGGGTGGGATCCGTCAGGTGAGACAGTCTCAACCCGAGTATTTGCCATAAAAAAAAAAAATTGACTTTTTACGAGTTTATTTTTTAGTCGATCGCGACTAATGACAAATTCCAAAGATTCACGTCTAGTCGAGCTTTTTTGAGACTCGTCGACAGCGTATAAACTCAATAACAAAACGAGTTACGGTTTATGTTCGAGCTATACCAAAGTTCACTATTGGTTTCGAGTTTTTCGAACCAAGCTCAAATATTTAAGGGCGTATAATTCTCAACTGCTAAACGTCACCCGATTCTAATGTTGGGTTTTTCCACATTTCTATAAGGTGTAAAATGTTTCTACAATAGGAAAGTAAAAAAGATTTTTGCTCAACATTAAGCCATAGTAAGCATGTCATAATTCAATAAACAAAAATATTGTCAAAGCTAATCCTTGCAGAGCTAGAAAAAATCTAGCCCTAAAAAGCTCATCCACAACTAAACTAAAACTTGTAAGGAAAAAAACTGGAGAGTACCACATACAATAATCATATTTGATCCTTCACAACTGGCACGATTAAGATGAAGCTCAACATACATTACCCAATCCTTAACGGTTGGCCTTTGCAACCCTCTCGATTTCATCCTTCTTTTTTATGGCATAGCTGCGAGTAAAGGATTTTAAGAATCGTGTTAAAACTGACTTCCAACAAAATGTAATACTACCTACCTCTCTCCCGAAAAGATAGTCAGTCTGGACCATTTGACCTTTTATGGTCGAAACAAGTGAACTTTGACCAATATTAATGAAATTTATAGGTATGATTAGAATGACTGTGATATTCATTCAAAGTACACTTGTGTTGACCATAAAAAACAAATTGGACTATCTTCCTAGGACGGAGGGAGTACATGAAATCGGAAAGTAAAGTGACAGTATAAGAGGTAGAAAATCAAATTTGTCCTTTACCTGTTGGACGACCCTTTGGCTGCGTTGATAAGTTCATCAGCTAGGCACTCGGCTATTGTCTTAACATTCCTGAAAGCACTCTCGCGAGCACCGGTTGTTAGGAGATAAATAGCCTGGTTAACACGCCTTAGTGGAGAAATATCAACAGCTTGACGCCTCACAACACCAGCAGAACCAATACGGGTAGCATCTTCTCTTGGACCACTACAAAATAATGTTAAATTTGAGCAAAGTGGCCAACTCAGTAATACCCAAATCAATAAACTTTGAAAAATATACGATGTTCATGAGTTACAAAGTCAACAAGTGACCCGGGAGCTGGGACCAAAGTACTTAACAAAGTTCTCTCCCAGAGGGCTTCCGTCATATGCTTAAGAGCCGGAAGCATTCATAACATGGGTGCTTTGCATGATGTGATTAATGTCAGAAGAATGAGTAAGATACCGGTTAACATCCATTTTAGACTACAATAATACTGTTTACGTATCATATACTCCCTCCGTCCCACACCAAATTTTATCAAAATAGAAACGCAGGAATCAAGAAAAAAAAAAAGAAGCACAATATTGATAGTAGAGTGGAGTTGTGACTATAAAAAGTGGGGTTGGGATTGTAAGTGAGAGAGTTGTGAATATCACAACTGGTTCCCATTGAATATAAAAGTATCATAACTAGTACATTTGGGCAGTAAAATTTGTTATGGGGCGGATAAAAGGGAAAAAAATATTATGAGCCGGAGAGTGTACAAGGGTTAGATCACTGAGTTGCCAAAAGCAAGACAAGAGCATAACAAAAATATCACAAACGTAACGAACATGATATCTAGTGTAAGCACCTGTTAATAACGGCATCAACAATGATTTGAATGGGATTGGCATCAGTTAGCAGATGGATGATTTCCATTGCATGCTTCACAATGCGAACTGCCATAAGCTTTTTCCCGTTGTTTCTTCCGTGCATCATAAGAGAGTTGGTCAGCCTCTCCACGATAGGGCACTGGGCCTTCCTAAACCTCTTAGCCTGATATCGCCCAGCTGTGTGCGGCACATACGTTGGATGCTTGGAAGCAGTTGCAGTGATGTAATCCTCAACCGAGATATCACTAACCTGTGCAAAATAATAACAACAGATTGGGTTTAGCCTGAACATGTATGATACTCCCTCTATCCCGAAAGTTTGCCCTATTTTGACTTTTTTTGGTCAACATAAATGGACTTTGACTAAACATGGATGTCGATCAAATCATTTTAGAGAAATTCTAAAAAATAAATCACTTAATGATTTATCAATAATTTTTAGAAATTCTTTGTGATCATTAGATTGACAGATTGGTCAAAGTTCATTGATGTTGACCATAAAGGGTCAAAATAGGACAAACTTTCTAGGCCGGAGGGAGTAAAAAATAAGAGAGCCACTATATCGTGCACTTAATCCCAGCAGAACATACACATTGATAGTTCATAAGCTTTAACGTGAACTATCTTGCTTGATATAGCAGGAGGATGAATGGAGGAGCAAGTTAGATAGCGACTGATCGTATTCAGAGACATACAGAAGGAAAACAAATGACTACATCATACAATAAAGGCTACAATTTCAACAGCAGAGCCTATCATGCTAGTCTAATTCTACAGATAAACAATTGGGTCATCAATTGAGCAATGTTATTAGTCAGATGGATAGCCCAAGTAGGAATGGCAACGGGTCGGGCGCGGGCCAGGTTTTAACAAACCCTGGCCCAACCCGCAATAATACCAGACTCTACCGAACCCGGCCCCACCCGGATGTCAATAGCCAATACTTTTTATATCTAAACTGACTGTAGTTTTTTGACTTATAAATATTTTACTCTAAATTACCTTAATTTTAACTTATTGCTTTAATGTGAGAAAATAATGCAAGAGAGGTTTTGATATGGGTAAATTTGGTACTACATTTACTACTAAAGTATGACAATGATTATTTTTTCTAAAATTATGAATAGAAAGTTAAAAACAACAGCTAATTTAGACCAGAAGAGGAAGGATGTTGAACAATCCAGTTCCAACAATAGTTCCAACAATGCACTTCTCAGACCGGAGACAATAAGCATAACATTAATAACTGATTTGTAACTTAATGACTATACTCCCTCCGTCCCAAGCACAAATTGCAAAAAAAATGTCGGGGTACGAGAATTTAGGAGAAGTATATAATATTAAGTTTTTGTTAGTAAGAACTGCGGAGTAGAGATTATTAGTGGGGTAAGGATAAGAAGTGAGTTAGTTGATATAAGTATGACAAGAGAATGCCAATAGTTACAAATTATTAAAAACTTTCCACTCTTAGATCTTTCAATTTCTAATGGGACACCTAAAATGACAAGTTTTGTCATTTTAAATGGGACGCAGGGGAGAGTATTCATAAAGAGGCTAGTTGAATTAAGGGAGACATTACAATTATTACCTTTCTACGAGATGGTGTAAAAGTACCGAGGCACTAAATACCCAATTTTTCGTAACTAATTAGTTGTGTAGTACTTCTAGGTTTTTACACAATTTTTTAGCTAAAAAAGTGTGAATAGTGAAAAAAAAACATAGAAATACTAAATTTATGATTAAATATGAAAAGGCGGTAATATTTAGCCACTAAATGCCTTGTTTTTAGTTTCTTTTTGCACGACATTTTTTCTATTATTGTGTTCCAAGAAAGGTGAATATATGTCCCTAACCTATCCTCTTAATTATTTTTACAAGATTACCTAGACATTATGACCATTTACATTTATAATTATATTTTAATTTGTATTCATCTTTAGTTTAATTCAAAAATTTGCAATTTATATTATAAAACATTATCTAAATAAATTAACTATGCTAATATTGAAATTTAAAGAACCAAATAAATTTATCTAGTTTTACAATTAGAGAAAAAAAATACTATTACTGGCATTGGACTTGTCAACAATTTTAACAAACGTGTTTTTACATGTTTATATATTAATTAAAACATAGTAAAATTGCACTAAAACCGTTGCATTATTTAAAATGAGATACTCCCTCCGTCCCACCCGAATTAGGATTTTTGGGTTGGGCACGGAGATTAAGGAAAAGTGTTAGTGGAGTAGGTCATGTGAGTATGAAAAGTGAAGTAGGAGAGGGAAAGTGGGGTAGAGAATATTGAGTGGAAAGTTGTTGTGAGTGAATGTGGGTCCCATTAAATAAAACACTTTCATTATTGGGTTGTCCTAAATATTAAAAGCTCTACCATTGTGGAAGAATCTTTGAACTTATTTTTTTGTTGACTTGGCATGTGAGAGCCACAAAAGCAACTTAAATGAGCTCTAAACATGTGGATGCTCTTTACTAGCCTAGTAATGAGAATACCAAACTAACGATTTTTTTCCTTTGTACTTCTACTAAAAAACCATAAATATTGTGCAAGTAGAATAGTGTTAGTGCGAATAGAAAAACCCTCAAGTACGGAGGGAGTAGTTCTTCAATATTAAAGAAGAATTTTTCGAGAGCTTAAAGAAGTAAAATGAAAATGTTTTATTCACGTGGCTTAAATATTAAATAAATAAACAATTAACACGGACATGATAATTCTAAACCCCACAAAAGAACAATTTGATACAAATCCAAATTAAAAGCCACCTTCATATTTAATTACAAAAATAAAAACCAGTGATCTAACTGCACTACTGCATCATCCAATTTTCAGCTCTGTAATTGAATTTGAAGCTGGCCTCAGTCATGATTTCAATTCAACCCACATTCCATTACTATATCAAACTCCCATTTACAAGTATGCAATATTTAATTAATTGACAGAAATGGTCAATAAAAGGGCTAAAAGTAAGTTTACAATCGGAGTGGTAACCTAAAATTTGCAAGATACTACAACAATTATAGAGGTTTAACAGAATACAGGGACAAAAGAGAGAACCTGAACGTCGTCGTATGACCACTTGTTGAAGAGAAGGACATCGCTGCGAACAAGAGGCTGCTGACTCGGATCGGCCACTGGAACAACCGCCGGCGCCGCCATAACCTACAGACACAACCATTTGTCAGGAAGATCAAAGAGAGAAATAAGATTCCGGTGAAGGAAGGACGATGAAAAGCGTACTTTGGATTTGGTTTAGCCGCTGGACGACTGCGAAGATTAGGGTTTGAGAGGAGGAGGAGAGAGTGTCAGCAGCTGCGGGGGGAGAAAATTGAGAACGAACAAACGTTAGATATAGCGGAGGCCAGAAAAAACGAACTAGGGTTTACCCGTTCGCTAATGGTTTCTTGCTTTTCCCATAATACCCCTGACTATGAAACTACTTGCATACATTTACCCACCTAGGGTATCAAGTATCAACTTAGTGTTATAATATATTATTATGTGGATGTCCTTTGAACCAGAAGTGTACAAGGGAAGCTTTGTAAATATCTTCAGGGAGAGAAGCTTACTAAGACCATCCACAGTGGTTTCACACAAAAAAACCATTCAACACCCACTTTATCACTCCATATCAGCTTCTCTCTCTTCCAACTCATCAATTCAACACTCATTCACATAACACCCTACAATGGTTTGTTTAATCCCTCATTCAACACTTTTCCCACTCATCATCCTATACTCCACCACTTAAATTTTATTTTTTATTTTTTATTTTTATGATTAGTTTTGAAATAGTTATTATTGGGATCCATTTCAAGAAAAAGATAAAAAAAAATTGTGTCCAAATACAATGAAACTTACGTCAATTTAAAGAGATTTTTTTTTTAGGAATTTTGGTGTAAAAAAAAATTAATAAAAACATTTTTTGTAAAATAATTGAGCTCAAATAATTTGGATAAAAGAAAATAATTCGTCAGCCAATGAGAACCCGCCAAGTGTCACAACCAGAAAAAAAAAAAAAAAAAAAAAAAAAAAAAAAAAGGCCAGCAAACCCCCACAACTCGCCTCTGTCGGCGAGTGCAAGACACGCGCCTGGGCTGGTCACTGAGGACGCTCCACGTGTACAATCCGGGAGACAATTCTCCCATTCACACTCGTTGAATGTATTCAACCAAACCAATTCACACAAACCCATTCACACACCATTGGAGCAATTAAACCATTTTTTCTTGTGTGAATGGGTATTCAACACCCATTTTTTTGGCCATTGTAGATGGTCTAAGGAAACCTTACTAAAGGATAGTGTTTATCCTTATGGAAGCTTATACAGGAAGCCAATTTCCACCTATAAATAGTAGGCTTTAGTTTTCATTTCAATAGACTTCAGAAGTTCTTAACTTCTATCTTTCACTCTTGTACACTCTCTCTATAATAGTCTTGAAATAGAATATAATCTATTGAGATTATGCTCTTGCTTCTTAAGTTTTATAACACGTTATCAGCCGAAGCTTTCAGTAAGTTTCAATTTGTAATCTCGTCGGATTAAGAAGAGAGCAATTAGAAATCTGCAAAAGCACGAACTTGCAAAGTTTGGATCTCCGTTTCATCCGACATACCTCAAACAGGTTCACCCATTTCTTTCTTGATTTCCCTAATTTTGAAAGTGGTGTGCAAGCCTCTTACATATATATTAATATATTAAGTTAATACATGTGCTTGCTTTCAATAAACAAGAATAATACTATGTATTCGAAAGTTCATCCCTTGATATTCGAAAAAAAAAATTGTAAATTTAATTTGTTTTCAAAACATCAAATTAGTCATGGGTTCGTAATTTCTGTGAAAAATAGAACCGACCTATGTTTTTCGTTTTCAAAACCGAGCATGTTTTCACCCTCCGACCGTTCCGCCATTGAACTGTTGCCGTTGACGGGGAAGAAGGTTTTAAAATGTCCCTTGTGTTAGTAATGGTCATGGGTTCATTTTTTTGGGCTAATTTTTATGTTATCCATGTTAACAAGACTAATGAAATTTTGGGCCTTAGTCCTTGTTTTCACTTACTAGTCCAACTACATGAAAAGAAAAATTACACATGGGCTGTTTTTTTTATGCTTAAAACACATTTCTTCTTTGATTTGCTCCTGCAATAGCAATATCAAGAAAAATGTTTTAAAAGATATTCTGAATTGATCTCTTATGGCTGAGCAAAATAATGAGATCTTATTGAAAAACCACGAAGCCCGCCCCACTAGCTCTACTTCGTTCCCTGAAGTGAACGCGAGTATATATGATAATACTGAGCGAGGCCGAGTGTTGGTGATTTTAGTGTCATCAACGATTTTATGTAATTGGATTTACTAGAGACCAATGCGATCTCATATTAGGCTCGGATATGAGTAAGGGAAAGTGTGGAGTACACACTCATTTTGATCGGTGTTTTAATCATTTGTGTGGTGATTTTGTGATATTATTGTTGATTATTGTTGAGTGGTGAGTGATTGTGAGTGTTGATAGTGTGGGTGAAATTGATTAATTGTTGTGGGAGATTTGTTTGATCACTATGAGGACGAGAGGAGGAAAAATTGGTGTTGTTAGTGGCGGTGTAAGGAAGCCTAAGAAATCCACGTTTATAACGCCCGCTCCCGAGGTTAATTATTTGGGATTGAAAAACTTGACAGAGGCTCAAAAGATTAAATGGAGACGGTTAGATTCATCAAAACGGAAACTCAAAATCACTAAATTTCTAAACATTGAGGCTCTTCAAAAGCTTGGTTTAGAGGTTCCGGTGAGGATGTTGATGAAGGCAACGGGTTTAGAACAATTCTTGGGGAAGAGTGCCGCGGTTTACAAAAGATACACGTTTGAATTCTTGTCCACATTTGAACGGATAGAGGAGGATGGAGAAAAAGGCATCCGTTTCCACCTTAATGATCAAGTCAAGTCTATTAGCTTTGAGGAAATTAGGACACAATTTGGGGTTCAGTCACCGTCTGGGGAGTTTATGGAAGATGAATTGGTCAACCGGTTTTTCTTCGATCTAACCGGGAAACCAATGCAGAAGCCCTACATGTTGTCTAATTTTCTCACCCACCCTGCATGGAGATTATTTTACCGGGGGTTAGCAAGCACTTTCTTGGGAAAGGGGGAGCCGACTCAGTTGAATAGTTTTGATGTTGCCATGTTGAAGACGGCACATCCTAACACTTCTGTAGTCCCGGATTGGGTTGACGCTTTCATTAGGAAGTGTGAGATTATCGCAGCAAGGGGGACGGGAAACATTCCAGTGGGAGGAATGATCACTTTGTTGGTTGAGAAGTTTATTAGTAGACACATTGCAGCAGCTCGGTTTGTGGAGGGGCCTGAGTTCTATGATTTATCGTATCTGGCCCGATATGAGTTCTTCGAAAAGGTACGTGGAGATGATGCATCCCTTACATTCATATATGGGGACGATAGGCTAACGGTCAGGTGCCATAGAGGGGCTATTTTTCCAGTCGGTGATACACCACGTGCATGGCGGATGCAAGGAGTGGTAGATTTGGATATACGACATTTGCCTGCTATTCATAGAGGAGATGACGAGAATGAGGGTAGTGATGCTGCGGAGGAGGAAAAGGGACAGGATGAGGAGATGCGGGAGACAGAGGCGACTATTGATGCCACAGAGGCAAATATTGAGGCTAGAGTTCCGGAGCAGCAGGGAGGTTATGAGGCAATTATGAGACTGTTGCAGGACAGGCATGCACTCGAGGATAGGAGATGGGCTGAGTTCTCTGACCGGCTTGAGGCGCTGGAGGATCATGTGACCACTATCTTCAGACGACAGTGTCAGATGGAGCTGTGGATTCAGCAGCCAAAACCTCGGATTTATACACCTCTTCCGGAACAGTTGCACACAATGATAGCTAATAGGAGAGCGGCTAGGATGAGGAGGCGCGAGTCCCGTGAAGCCCGTTCTTCAGGTGAGGCCTCCGGGTCTCAGCAGCAGCAGGAGTGATGGTACCTTTCTTCCTTTCCCTTACGTTTAAACTGTCCTATATTTTTATTGTTGCACACATTGAGGACACTGTGTAGTTTAAGCGTGGGGGACGGGTTTGTATGATGTAGAGTACGCATTTTATTTCATTTTCAAAAAATAAATAAAAATAAAGTACTGTGAAGGAGATGACGACCAACTTCGGGAAGTTGGACAAGTTTGAAGGCTATGATTTCAGACGCTGGCAGAAGAAGATGCATTTCCTTCTGACAACATTGAAGGTGGTGTATGTTCTGTCTACCCCCATGCCACAACTATCGGAGGACGATAATTTGGAAGCAGTCAGAAGAAGGTCGAAGTGGGAGAACGATGACTACATCTGCAGAGGACATATATTGAATGGTATGTCTGACTCTCTCTTTGATATATATCAGAATGTTGAATCTACAAAGGAGTTGTGGGATTCTCTTGAATCCAAGTACATGGCAGAGGATGCTTCGAGTAAGAAGTTCCTTGTAAGTAATTTCAATAATTACAAGATGGTCGAATCAAGGCCTCTCATGGAACAATTCAATGAACTCCTGAGAATCCTTGGACAGTTTACACAACATGGTTTGAAAAATGGATGAGGCAATTTCTGTTTCGAGTGTAATAGACAAGTTGCCTCCTTCCTGGAAGGATTTCAAACATAACTTGAAGCATGGTAAAGACGATCTGTCTTTGGTCCAACTTGGTAGTCACCTGCGCATAGAGGAATCTCTAAGGGCGCAAGAAAGTGACAAGGGCAAAGGGAAAGATGTAACGACCCCAAAATCCGTTTTATTTATTTTAATATTTATTTTATATTTTTATAATTTTAATTTAAAATCATATGTGCATTTTATGTGTTGCATCATCTTATATGAATTTGCACATTTTATTTGATTATATATGTTAATATAATTGTTAGTTATAGCATTGTTTTGGAGTAAATGGGTGTAGTTAAAACTATAGGGTGTCTTATGGAAGTATAAGCATGGGGGGTTTAGTTGTAAAAAGTTGAAAGTTGAAGGACCCTAGGTGAATGACTATATATAGTAAAATCCCTCTTTCTTTGCTTCCTTCTCTGCACATGAACCACACCATTTCATAATAACTTTCTCAAAATCCTCCATTGTTGAAGAAAGAAGTAAAGGGTGTTGAATAGATTCTTCCTACCGATCAATATTATTTTTCTTGACATCTTTTCCGGAAAATAGGTAAGTTACTAATCCCCCTTTAATTGTTAAAATGGTCATGAATATGTTCTATATGCTATATATGTTGAAAGAATAATGTTTTGGTATGTTTCATTTATACTTGTAAATTTGGGACAAAGAGAGTAAAATAGAATTGGTTCTTGTTGGTGTTAGTATTGTTCTTAGGCTGAGTTTTAGCCTTTGTGTAAGTGTAGATGTTAAGTGTTGTAAGCATTGGTAATTTTGGGTTGTGAAATGAAAGGAGTGAACTTTGGTTAAGTTTTTGGGTCTGCCGGGTGATGTGGGCGGCCGCCCAAAAATGGGCGTGCGGCCGCACATCTATCTGAAGGGTTTTCTTCATGGGACAGAGCATTTTGGGCGGCCGCACAGCCCTGTTTGGGCGACCGCCCAGGTATCTGAAAAATTGAGAGTTTTCCAAACCAAGTGATTTAGAGGTCAACCTTGGTCTAGTTTTTGGGTAGTGTCCTAAAGTAGTTAGATGATTGTTATGGATCACTAAAGTGGTAGAATTGGTTCCTTTGTGGACACAAGTGTTGTGAAATGTGAGTAATGGATTTAGTGCACATTGTTGAACACTTTGTAATGTGTTGAATTGTTCATCTTCTTGATGTGTTTGACATGGTTCCCTACATTGGAATCATTGTCCCTGATTGGTGTTTAAGCAAGTATTTCTGTAGGGTGCTTGCGTGTAAAGTCCAGCTGGTACTTTTGTGTGTGTTGGGCAGTGATAGGGATTATAATGGTCTCACGAGCCAAGTACATTATAAGGCTCCTATCATTGGTTTCCCATTTTTAAACCCCTTCCTTAGGCCAAAGGTTGGGCACTTTGGGTTATGACTTTGTGTCATTTTCCCCGTTGTTGTTGTTGTTGTTGTTTGGTTTCGGAACCCGTTTCAGCTCTTCGATGCTGCTCAGTTGATGACTCTCAGATGGCTATGGTTTGGTTTGAGAACCTTGGCTCAGTATCCACGTATGAGTGTTTATTTCCGCTTTATGTGTTGCATGATGAGTTGGTCGTTATTTCCAACCGGTATGGGACGGTTGGCGATAGGGAGCCTCTCATATTATGTGCTATGTGCTATATGATCATTTGTGGCATTGTTCCTTTATGTTTATCATATTAGCATGTAATGTAGTTGCATTTTAGTAACTTACTGAGATTTATTCTCACCCTTTATTTGTTTACCGTTTTAGATAAGAAGGAGCCCAGGGGATAGTTCACACACAGGGAGGACGTCGAGGAGATCTTTGGGTAAGACATTTTGGGAAATGTGGTGTAAGTAAAGGATACATTATGTAAATGTAATACCTTTTGGGTAGTATACCCGTGACTTGGTTTGTATCATCTCTTTTAGTAGATGTTTGTGTTTGTAATTAAGTAAGTAAAGTTAGTCGTTGTAGCCAAGTGGCTTAGTACTTGTTTGTGAAAGGTTGTTTTGTGACTTGAAGTCATGTTTTAGTATCGAGTTGGTTATGTGAACCTTTTGATAGAAAGTATATTTCGAAAAAAAAATTCTTAAAAATGTTTTATGACGTCTTCCGTGCGTGTCCCGGACGTGGGGCTAAGTAGGACCACGGGTCGTGGCGCGACAGTTGGTATCAGAGCTAGGTTGTAGATGGTCTAGAATGACTAAGTGACCTAGGAGGGTAGTTGAGTATGGAGTGAGTAACGTTGAGTGTTTTATGCAGGTACTCAGTAAAAATGCCGGAACATGAGGGTGAACAGTCTGGTACTGCAGGCCAGAGTAATGTAAGGGAAGAGGCTCGAGCTATGTTTCAAGGGATGTTCGAGGCTGCAATGAAAACCATCCATGATCAGAGGCAAGGAGGAGAGCATGCACCTCCGAGGTATGGTCTAGAACAGTTTTTAAAGATGAAACCAACTGGCTATGATGGTGAACCAGATGTGACCAAAGTTGAGAGATGGATTGAATCCATGGAAAAGATATTTGATGTCTTAGTATGTACTGAAGAAGATCGAGTTAGGTTTGTTACCTACAAGCTGAGTGGAGCTGCGGAGTATTGGTGGAGAACACTGAAGGCTAGTTGGGACGAAGCTCATGTACCATATACTTGGGCAAATTTTCTGAGGAAGTTTAAGGAACATTTTATTCCAAGGGTGGATCAAGACCGGAAGGAAGTGGAATTTCTTAGCTTGGAACAGAATACAATGTCGGTGGCTCAGTATGCAGCCAAGTTCACGGAGCTATCTAGGTATTGTACCCATTTGATTGCAACGGAGGAGAGGAAAGCAACAAGATTTGTTAAGGGTTTAAAGACAGTGATCCGGACTCAATTGGTGTCCCACAAGCTACAAGAATTTCAGGATGCAGTTGATCGAGCTTATCAAGTGGAGCACGACATTGAAGAACAAAAGAGGAAGGTGGAATTAACAAGTGCTGGAAGGCAAGGTAGACCACAACCACAAAGGAATGATAATCGTGGAGGACAAGGGACTTCAACCCCATTTAGAGGACAACCACAAGGGCAACCGAGTGTTAGAAATCAAAGCAATTTCTCCGGGGGTCAAAGCAAGAGAGTATGTAATTATTGTCAGAGGGAAGGGCACAGTGAGGAGCGGTGTTGGAAGAAACAAGGAAAGTGTTTGAATTGTGGGCAACTTGGCCATTTTCAAAGAAATTGCCCAAGATTGGGGAGTCAACCATCGGGGAGTGGTGTTGGATCGTCTCAGGGTCAGAAAAGGGATGCCTCGGGAAAACCAAAGGTTCAAGGTCGTGTGTTTGCAATCAATCAACAACAAGCTTCGGATGCTTCCACCGTGATAGGAGGTATAATTTCTATGTCCAGTTTGAGGGCACGTGCACTTATATACCCCGGCTCATCGCATTCATATGTTTCTGTGTCTTTTGCATCTCGATTGCATTCTTCCTTTGAGTCTTTGCCTTATGTACTAGAAGTGTCGACTCCTATGGGAAATTGTTTGATAGCTGACAAGGTGTTGCGTGATTGTGATGTGCATATTAGTGAGCATGTTTTACTTGCTGATCTAGTTATTTTGCCATTGCAAGACTTTGATGTTATTTTGGGTATGGATTGGTTAAGTAAATATCATGCCTCTGTTGATTGTTTTAAGAAAGTGGTTACGTTTTCTATCCCTAGAGTGCCCGTGTTTACTTTTGAGGCAACTTCTTTGGGTAAGGGAATTCGTATTATTTCTTATGTGAAAGCTAGGAGGCTATTGCACCGTGGTTGTGTGGGGTATTTGGCTTGTGTTTTGGATACTACTAAAAAGTCTCCTAAAGTAGAAGATGTGAATGTTGTTAAAGAGTTTCCTGATGTGTTCTCTTCTGAATATTCTATGCCTCCCGATAGAGAGATCGAGTTTGGTATTGACTTGATTCCAGGTACTACCCCCATATCTGAAGCACCTTATAGAATGGCTCCAGCTGAACTAAAAGAATTGAAGGTGCAATTGCAAGAGTTACTTGATCGGGGATTTATCCGTCCTAGTGTGTCACCGTGGGGAGCTCCTGTATTGTTTGTCAAGAAGAAAGATGGGTCTTTGAGACTATGCATCGACTACAGGAAGCTGAATCAGGTAACCGTAAAGAATAAGTATCCTCTCCCTCACATTGATGACTTGTTTGATCAACTACAAGGGTCAGTCGTCTTTTCAAAGCTTGACTTGAGGAGTGGGTACCATCAGTTAAAGATCCGTTCTGAGGATATTTCTAAGACTGCTTTCCGTAGTAGGTATGGTCATTACGAGTTTCTTGTTATGCCTTTCGGGTTGACTAATGCTCCGGCTGTTTTCATGGATATGATGAATCGGGTTTTCAAGCCTTATCTTGACACCTTCGTGGTTGTATTTATTGACGATATTCTTGTGTATTCCAAGTCTAAGGAGGAGCACGAACAGCACTTGCGAATGGTTTTATCTGTTCTTCGTGAGAAGCAACTGTTTGCGAAATTCAGTAAGTGTGCTTTTTGGCTCGATGAAGTGTCTTTTCTTGGGCACGTGGTTTCTAATAGAGGAATATCTGTAGATCCTTCCAAAATTGAAGCTATTGTGAATTGGAAGAGGCCTGAATCAGTTACGGAGATTCGAAGTTTCTTGGGTCTAGCCGGGTATTATAGAAGATTTATTGAGGGGTTTTCTAAAATTGCTACTCCATTGACTCAGTTGACTCGAAAGAATGTACCGTATGTGTGGGATGGCAAGTGTCAAGCTAGCTTTGAAGAGTTGAAGAAGAGGTTGACTACAGCTCCGATCCTTGCGCTTCCTAATGGAAATGATGATTTGGTAATTTATAGCGATGCTTCTAAAGAAGGCCTCGGGTGTGTGTTAATGCAAAACGGAAGGGTGATTGCGTATGCTTCAAGAAAGTTGACTCCGAGTGAACAAAATTATCCTACCCATGACATGGAGCTTGCGGCTATTGTTTTTGCGTTGCACAAGTGGAAACACTATCTGTACGGAGCCAAATTTGAGATTTTTACCGATCATCAAAGTTTGAAGTATCTTTTCTCCCAGAAAGAGTTGAATAACAGGCAAAGAAGATGGATGGAGCTATTGAAGGATTATGATTGTACTATCTCTTATCACCCGGGTAAAGCAAATGTGGTAGCTGATGCCATTAGCCGGAAATCTTTTATGGCTTCATTGATGGTGCGTGAATGGAAGATGTTAGAGGATGCTCGAGATTGGGATCCTTGTGAGTCAAAGCATGGGGCTATTTTTGCGAGTATTCAAGTATTACCAGTTTTGATTCAACAAATAAAAGAAGCTCAGAAGGATGATCCGGAGTTGGTGAAAATCGTAGATAAAATCGAAGATGGCAAATTTGAGGATTTCTCTCTTAATCCCGAAGGAGCGTTAACTTTTAGAGGTCGGTTATGTGTGCCTTGCGTGGATGGGATTAAACGCCAAGTTCTTGATGAGGGCCACAAGTCGAGGTATACTATTCATCCCGGGAGCACAAAAATGTATCAGAATTTGAAGCAACACTTTTGGTGGAATAATATGAAGAAAGAGATAGCGGATTATGTATCTAAATGTTTGACATGTCAACAAGTGAAAGCTGAACATCAAAGGCCTGCGGGGTTACTTCAACCGTTAGAGATTCTGGAATGGAAGTGGGAACATGTTACTATGGATTTCGTGACGGGATTACCTTGCACTCGAAGAAGGTTTGATGCAGTTTGGGTGGTCGTGGATAGATTGACCAAGTCTTCTCATTTTCTACCTATTGAGATTAGTTACTCGATGGAAAGGCTTGCAACCTTGTATATAAATGAGATTGTGAGATTGCATGGTGTCCCGGTGAGCATTGTGTCTGATCGTGACCCTAGATTTACATCTCGATTTTGGCAAGCGTTTCAGAAGGCTTTGGGTTCAGAGTTGAAGTTCAGTACAGCTTTTCATCCCCAGACAGATGGGCAGTCAGAGAGGACTATTCAGATTCTCGAGGATATGTTGCGAGCTTGCTCAGTTGATTTTTCAGATTCTTGGGATTCTCATTTACCTCTCGTGGAATTTGCCTATAATAACAGTTTTCAGTCAAGTATTGGGATGGCCCCGTATGAAGCTTTGTATGGGAGGAAATGTCGGTCTCCGATTTGTTGGGATGAAGTGGGAGAAGCAAAAATTTGGGGTATCGATATGGTGAACAAGTCAGTTGAGGAGGTTAAGCTTATCCGAGATCGTTTGAGTACCGCTCAGAGTAGACAGAAAAGTTATGCCGATCACCGGAGGCGAGATCTCGAGTTTGAAAAATGTGACTTTGTGTTTTTGAAGGTTTCACCTAAAGTGGGGATTCGAAGGTACGGGAAGAAAGGCAAGCTGGCACCGAGGTACATTGGCCCATTCGAGATTCTAAGTAGAGTTGGTGATAGAGCGTATCGTCTTGCGTTACCCCATTCTCTTGACAAGATCCATAATGTTTTTCATGTCTCGATGCTTAGAAAGTATGTGTATGATCCTTCTCATGTTTTATCTGAGATTCCCGAGGATATTGAACCAAGTATGTCTTACGAAGAGCATCCGGTCCGAGTTATTGATTCAAAGGTTCAAGAGTTGCGAACTAAGAGTATTCCCCTTGTTCGAGTTGTGTGGAGAAATCATAACGTGGAAGAGTCGACTTGGAAGCTTCGGGAGGAGATTGAGAGGAAGTATCCTTGGTTTTTTCAGGGTTGAGGTAAGCAATCCTAAAATTCGGGTCGAATTTTTTTTAAGGGGGAGTGAGTGTAACGACCCTAAAATCCGTTTTATTTATTTTAATATTTATTTTATATTTTTATAATTTTAATTTAAAATCATATGTGCATTTTATGTGTTGCATCATCTTATATGAATTTGCACATTTTATTTGATTATATGTGTTAATATAATTGTTAGTTATAGCATTGTTTTGGAGTAAATGGATGTAGTTAAAACTATAGGGTGTCTTATGGAAGTATAAGCATGGGGGGTTTAGTTGTAAAAAGTTGAAAGTTGAAGGACCCTAGGTGAATGACTATATATAGTAAAATCCCTCTTTCTTTGCTTCCTTCTTTGCACATGAACCACACCATTTCATAATAACTTTCTCAAAATCCTCCATTGTTGAAGAAAGAAGTAAAGGGTGTTGAATAGATTCTTCCTACCGATCAATATTATTTTTCTTGACATATTTTCCGGAAAATAGGTAAGTTACTGATCCCCCTTTAATTGTTAAAATGGTCATGAATATGTTCTATATGCTATATATGTTGAAAGAATAATGTTTTGGTATGTTTCATTTATACTTGTAAATTAGGGACAAAGGGAGTAAAATAGAATTGGTTCTTGTTGGTGTTAGTATTGTTCTTAGGCTGAGTTTTAGCCTTTGTGTAAGTGTAGATGTTAAGTGTTGTAAGCATTGGTAATTTTGGGTTGTGAAATGAAAGGAGTGAACTTTGGTTAAGTTTTTGGGTCTGCCGGGTGATGTGGGCGGCCGCCCAAAAATGGGCGTGCGGCCGCACATCTATCTGAAGGGTTTTCTTCATGGGACAGAGCATTTTGGGCGGCCGCACAGCCCTGTTTGGGCGACCGCCCAGGTATCTGAAAAATTGAGAGTTTTCCAAACCAAGTGATTTAGAGGTCAACCTTGGTCTAGTTTTTGGGTAGTGTCCTAAAGTAATTAGATGATTGTTATGGATCACTAAAGTGGTAGAATTGGTTCCTTTGTGGACACAAGTGTTGTGAAATGTGAGTAATGGATTTAGTGCACATTGTTGAACACTTTGTAATGTGTTGAATTGTTCATCTTCTTGATGTGTTTGACATGGTTCCCTACATTGGAATCATTGTCCCTGATTGGTGTTTAAGCAAGTATTTCTATAGGGTGCTTGCGTGTAAAGTCCAGCTGGTACTTTTGTGTGTGTTGGGCAGTGATAGGGATTATAATGGTCTCACGAGCCAAGTACATTATAAGGCTCCTATCATTGGTTTCCCATTTTTAAACCCCTTCCTTAGGCCAAAGGTTGGGCACTTTGGGTTATGACTTTGTGTCATTTTCCCCGTTGTTGTTGTTGTTGTTGTTTGGTTCCGGAACCCGTTTCAGCTCTTCGATGCTGCTCAGTTGATGCCTCTCAGATGGCTATGGTTTGGTTTGAGAACCTTGACTCCGTATCCACGTATGAGTGTTTATTTCCGCTTTATGTGTTGCATGATGAGTTGGTCGTTATTTCCAACCGGTATGGGACGGTTGGCGATAGGGAGCCTCTCATATTATGTGCTATGTGCTATATGATCATTTGTGGCATTGTTCCTTTATGTTTATCATATTAGCATGTAATGTAGTTGCATTTTAGTAACTTACTGAGATTTATTCTCACCCTTTATTTGTTTACCGTTTTAGATAAGAAGGAGCCCAGGGGATAGTTCACACACACAGGGAGGACGTCGAGGAGACCTTTGGGTAAGACATTTTGGGAAATGTGGTGTAAGTAAAGGGTACATTATGTAAATGTAATACCTTTTGGGTAGTATACCCGTGACTTGGTTTGTATCATCTCTTTTAGTAGATGTTTGTGTTTGTAATTAAGTAAGTAAAGTTAGTCGTTGTAGCTAAGTGGCTTAGTACTTGTTTGTGATATGTTGTTTTGTGACTTGAAGTCATGTTTTAGTATCGAGTTGGTTATGTGAACCTTTTGATAGAAAGTATATTTCGAAAAAAATTTCTTAAAAATGTTTTATGACGTCTTCCGTGCGTGTCCCGGACGTGGGGCCAAGTAGGACCACGGGTCGGGGCGCGACAAAAGAAGTTGCTGGACCCTCGGTGAATATGCTTGAGGAGGGTGGAAAGAAAAGGAACAACAACAAAAACAGAGGAAAGAAACATGGTTCCAATAACAACGATGATTCTGGTCCCAACAAGAAGCCTAAAGTGGCATGTTGGAGGTGTGGCAAAACTGGTCATTTCAAGAGGGATTGTCGTAGTGGGAACAAGAAGGATGGCGCAAGCACTAGTGGTTCGGGGAAGGGGTCTAAGGACCATACCCAAGACCAAGGTCAGAATTTAGAACATATTTGGAATGGATTTATTAAATATTCCGTTTCACTAATTTCTGATGTATTTTATGTGCAGGATGATGCTATTGCGTGGTGGATTGATTCTGGTGCCACAACTCATGTTTGTAAAGATCGTTGCTGGTTTAAGACATTTGAACCGGTGGAAGACGAATCTGTTCTCTACATGGGTGATGATCATTTTGCTCCTGTTCAAGGAAGAGGAAATGTGGTGCTGGAATTTAGTTCAGGAAAATCTGTTACTCTGTTTAATGTGTTGTATGTACCTAAACTTCGTAAGAATTTAGGAAATAAAAAGTATATTGTCACTTTTATAGATGATGCCTCTAGGTTTTGCTATGTTTATTTGCTGCATGCAAAAGATGAAGCCCTGGATAAATTTAAAACTTTAAAAACAGAAGTTGAATTACAACAAAATGGCTTGATTAAAACCTTACGCACAGATAGAGGTGGTGAATATTATGATCCTATATATTTTCAATCCGTAGGAATCATTCATGAAACTACGGCTCCTTATACACCACAACAAAATGGTGTGGCTGAAAGGTAAAATAGAACTCTTGAAGAAATGGTCAATGCCATGTTATCTTACTCGGGCTTGAGTGACGGGTTTTGGGGGGAAGCCATGTTAACGGCTTGTTATTTATTGAATAGGGTTCCTAATAAAAGGAACAAGATTACCCCATATGAACTTTGGTATAAGAAACGACCCAACTTGACATTTTTGCGAGTTTGGGGGTGTAGGGCTGTGGTTAGACTTCCAGACCCTAAAAGGAAAAAGCTAGGAGAAAAAGGTATTGATTGCATCTTTGTTGGATATGCTGAGCATTCCAAGGCATATAGGTTTTATGTTATAGAACCTAATGACTACATTTCTATTAACACAATTATAGAATCAAGAGATGCAATATTTGATGAGAATCACTTCTCTTCAATACCTAGGCCAAAGGATATTATACCAAATTCGGGTGAATCTCAAAGGGATGATCATTCAAATGATGTACCAAATGAGACACCCGAACCACGAAAAAGCAAAATAGCAAGAAAAGCTAAATCATATGGTGATGATTTTCAACTATATTTAGTTGGAGGATCAAGAGACCAGGTTGAATCTCAATACTCTTATTGTTATAATATAGAGGAGGATCCAAGAACCTATGATGAAGCTATAAAATCGCGAGATGCTGCTTTTTGGAAAGAAGCAATTGACGATAAGATTAGTTATATTATGGAAAATAATACATGGGTCTTATCTGATTTACCACCAGGCTGTAAACCTTTAGGGTGCAAATCGATCTTCAAAAAGAAGATGAAAGTCGATGGAACAATTGACAAGTTTAAAGCTCGATTGGTAATCCAAGGCTTTAGACAAAAGGAAGGGATCGACTACTTCGATACCTATGCACCAGTTGCTCGTATCACTACTATTAGATTGTTGATAGCTTTGGCAGCAATTCACAATCTATTGATCCATCAAATGGATGTCAAAACAGCATTTTTAAATGGTGATTTGGAAGAAGAAGTGTATATGAAGCAACCTGAAGGATTTGTTATGCCAGGTAATGAGCATAAGGTGTGTAAGTTAATTAAATCATTGTGTGGGCTGAAGCAAGCACCTAAACAGTGGCATCAAAAGTTTGATGAGGTTGTTTTGTCCAATGGTTTTGAATTAAATCAGTCTGACAAATGTGTATATAGCAAATTTGATGAATCCGGCAAAGGTGTAATCATCTGTCTATATGTAGATGACATGTTAATTTTTGGCACAGACCAAAATGTAGTTGATAAAACTAAGAAGCTCTTGTCATCTAAGTTCTCTATGAAAGACATGGGAGAAGCCAATGTAATTCTTGGTATAAAAATTAAACGGATGAACAAGGGAATTGCTATTACTCAATCTCATTATATTGGGAAAATTCTCAAGAAGTTTAATTGCAATGATTGTTCTAAAGTCAGTACTCCTATGGATCCAGCTGAAAAACTTATGCCAAATACTGGTAGACCTGTATCACAGCTCGAATACTCAAGGGCCATTGGCAGTTTGATGTATGCTATGACGAGCATTCGACCTGATATTGCTTATGCAGTATGAAGATTGAGCAGGTTCACTAGTAATCCTAGTAGACAGCATTGGCATGCTTTAACAAGGGTGTTCAAGTACTTAAAATGTACTATGAATTACAGTTTATGTTATTCTGGACAACCTTCTATTTTAGAAGGTTACTCAGATGCTAGTTGGATCAACCAAGAAGATTCATCTTCTACTAGTGGCTGGGTGTTCTTGCTAGGAGGAGGGGCCATTTCATGGGCTTCCAAGAAGCAGACATGTATTACTCATTCTACTATGGAATCTGAGTTCGTAGCATTGGCTGCTGCTGGTAAAGAAGCAGAATGGCTACGAAACTTGATATATGAGATTCCATTATGGCCAAAACCGATATCGCCAATATCTATCCATTGTGATAGTGCAGCCACATTGGCCAGGGCTTATAGTCAGATTTATAATGGCAAGTCTAGACACTTAGGTGTCAGACATAGTATGATTCGTGAATTGATCATGAATGGTGTGATTTCAGTTGAGTTTGTTCGGTCTCAACAAAATTTAGCTGACCACTTGACAAAGGGGTTAGCTAGAGACTTAGTAAATAAGTCAGCAATAGGGATGGGATTAAAGTCCATCTAATCCTCTAGTTGTGTGATGTGGCGGATTTTGTATATGTTATTTCCCTTATTTTCCTATGTATTTTCATTCATTTTGATGTACTTAGACTAGATTTGATGTATTTGGGGCTTTATTTTATCATTTGGGCTTTATTGTAATCCGGGGTAGAATAGTCGGTTTTATTAATTATTTTTCCGGATGTAATCTTTTGGTGAGCTTCAAAGTCTTGTCTCAAGGATCAAGACTAGTCAAAGTCAAAGTCAACAGGAAGCGGAGGAGTATAGGACCGAACTGAGAATTTCTGGAAGTTGTAGGGACCAAACTGTAATTACTGAAAGTTTGAGGACTGGACTGCAAATATGAAGACTTCAGGGACTGAATTGCAAAATGTTGAAGACATCCCGTTAAGTCTGATTCGGCACACTGGCAAGGAGAGGGCTGGCACATGAAGTTGTTAATTTGTTTTTGTTTTTGTTTTTCTTTTAGTTTTAATTATTCTATTTTTATGGGATTTTAAAAAGAGTCATATTTAGTTTAGGAATTAGTTTTAGATGAGGTGATCATTCTTTTGACTTTGGAGAAGAACACTACGTATTTTCTTTTTCTTTTTCTCTTCTGGAGCTTTGTAAACCATTAATGGAGAACTAAAACTCCATTACTTTGGATTTGAGATCTTGATCCGGGTTTTTTTATTTCTATTGAGGTATTTCTTTTTCCTTATTAATTCTTGTTCATAATCTTGCTTGTACCGTTTTAGATTGATTTCTAGGGTTTGTAAATCTGGCCAATTTACTTGTCCTCTTTATTGATCTTTGCTAGATTACTCGTTTTGTGCCAGAATTAGGGTTTTTATTGTAGCATCTCCATGAATTGTGTATGTGCCATAGCAATTCGGGGAGTAGGCAAGATTAGACGATTATCTAATTTATTTTTAGAAAGCGTTCTTGATTTTAGTCTCTTTAAACTTCATAAATTAATCTTTAGACCTTTTCTGTGCCAGTTTAGGTTTAATTTTAAGTAGGGTTCATAGTGAGTGTGCCACTGCTATAGACTATTCTGAAAGAAGAGACAGAGATTGAAATACATCTCGTAATCAAGTGAATAAGATTAACGGAGATTAGAATTATCAGTGATATTAGAATTAAAATCCGGTGACAGTATCAAATCTGAAGTGCTTTTTAATTCATTGTTTTAATCACAATTAGTTTAATTTCCCGTCTAGGAATTATTTACAATCAAAATCAAACCCCCAATCTGGCCAAGTGACTGTTCGCAAATAATCATCGTTCTTTGTGGATCGACCCTGACTTACCCTAATTACATTATTAGTGGCCGAGTTCAGGTCTAATTTAGTAGGTGTGCGACTAAGCCTTCCAAATTTTGGCGCCGCTGCCGGGGAACGGTGTTATTGTTTCCGTTCTTTTTATTTTATTTTCTTTTTATCTTTTGTCTCTTTTAGTTGTTTACTTGCTATATTTCTAGTTATCTTTATTGCTTATTATCTTGTAGTGTGGAACCGTGCATGGTCCACACCCGTTCTACTAACGATTTGATTGTACCATTTGATCCAGAAATCGAAAGGTCTTTCAGGAAAGGACGACAACAAAGTAGGAGATACAAGGCAATTTTGTTGGCTGAAGATATGGCGCAACAAGGTCAGGGTAACGCTGGTACTGGTGGCGCTGGTGAAGATAATGCTGGTGGCGGTGGCGCTGGTGGTGGGGCTGGTGGAAATAATGCTAATGGAAATAATGCAGGAGGTAGACAAGCAGTACCACCACAGACATTGAGGCAGAGGACTGCACCGAATTGGAATGAGCAACCACACGCCGTCCAATTCCCTGCCTTACCTACCGGGGTGACGTTTGAGTTGAAGCCGGGGCTACTGAATCAGCTACCGCAGTTCACAGGGATGCCCGGAGAGGATCCTAATCAGCACATCTCACAGTTTGTGAAATTTTTTGTCAGAGTATGAAGCCGGCAGCGCTTCCGATCGAGCACCTTTTGTTGAGGGCGTTTTCTTTCACACTGAATGATAACGCGAATGGATGGTACTATCATTTGCCACCCAACAGCATCACGACATGGCAGCAGATGAAAGAAGTATTCTTGGAAGAGTTTTTCCCCCAGGATCAGATAAATGTGATGAAGAGAGACATCAGCAATATGGAGCAAAAGGCAGATGAGACCCTATATGACTACTACAACCGCTTTCACAAGCTGTGTAGGAGTTGTCCGTATCACGGGTTTACTGATGAGCAGCTGGTCGTCTATTTTCATGGAGGGTTGACTATTCAGGATAAAAGGCTAGTGGATTCGTGCTGTGGGGGAAGCATTCTGAACAAGACTACCGAGGAAGCTAAGAGGTTGATCGAGGAGATGGCTAAGAGCACGAGGACCCATGGTAAGAGGTCTAATGTGAGACAGGTTAGCGCAGCGGGTTCTAACAGTGGGGTGTCCAGTAAGTTTGAGACGGATATGGAGGATCTCAAGGGTATGGTAGAGCAGTTGGTTCTAGGACAGACACCGAAACCGTATGGGATTTGTTATGAGACTACGCACCCTACAGATTCGTGCCCGTCTCTGCAGACGGGCGAGATGGAGGATGTTAATGCAGTTGGGTTTGCGCAGCAGGGACAGAGACCGATGGGTAACACCTATAACCCCAATTGGAAAAATCATCCTAATTTCAGATGGGGTACAGGTCAGCAGCAAAATCAGCCGGGTGGTCAGGGACAGCAGTTTGGTAATCAGCAGCAACAGTACCAGGGTAATCAGTACAACTCTTATAGACCACCATATCAGCAGCAGCAGCCGCAGCAGCAGAATACTCCGGGACAGTCTACAGAGGCATTGCTGAATTCTTTGGCTCAGAGTGTTAGCACTATGAACCAGAATTTTCAGCAGTATCAGCAGCGCACAGATGCGAGCATTGGTAACTTGGAGAAACAAATGGGTCAGGTAGCTGATGCCGTGGGACGGATAGAGGCTAGGGATTCGAGGAAGTTTCCATCACAGACTGAACCGAATCCTAAGCAGAGTGCATGTGCGATTACTCTTCGCAATGGTAAGGAGCTGCAGGATAAGGTTGTAGATGAGGAACCAGAGGCAAAGGTTGAGATTATAGAGCCAATACAGAAGGCACCAGTTCAGACAGAGACTACACCAGAGGTTAAGGCTCCTGTATATGAGCCTGAAGTTCCATTCCCGGAGGCCTTGAAAGAGCATCGGAAGCCAGAGCCTGACAAGGCTATTTACGATACTTTCAAGAGGTTGGAGGTGAATATTCCTTTCTTGGATCTTCTTCAGACTGTCCCGAGGTATGCAAAGTTTTTGAAGGATTTGTGTACTCTGAAGAGGAATCAGAAGGAAAGGAGTAAAAAGAAGGTTAAGGTTAGTGAGCATGTGTCTGCAGTGTATCAGAGGAAAATGCCTAAGAAGTGCAGTGACCCAGGGATGTTCGTGATTCCAGTTACTTTGGGGGATGCTTCTGAGCATAAGGCCATGTTGGACTTGGGGGCTTCAATCAACGTCATGCCCTATGCGTTGTTTGAAACTCTTAAGTTGGGGCCACTGCAGGACACCAGAGTTGTGATACAGTTGGCGGATAGGTCGAATGCCTACCCGAAGGGATTGGTAGAGGATGTTCTGGTTAGAGTGGGGAAAATGATATTTCCCGCGGATTTCTATGTTCTTGAGATGGAGACGGATCCAAAGGCCCCCATACTGTTGGGGAGGCCTTTTATGTCGACTGCTCGGACCAAGCTCGATGTAGCTAATGGTTCACTTACTATGGAGTTCGATGGGCAAGTAATGGAGTTTAACATCTTTGACTCCATGAAATACCCTAAGGATACAGAGTCGTTATGTTTCATCGATGTGATCAAGCCATTGGTAGAGGAGGTATTTGAGGTGTCTAATGGAGATGATGATTTCAAGACTGCGTTAGAGAACGCTTTGGGATATGCAAATTTAGAGTTTGACATCTCAGATTCGATGAAGGAAGCAGTGATGGGTCTAACAGAGAGTGCTGTGTTCGCTACCGCGCCGGGTCATGGTCAGATGAAGCTAAAGGTTCCGATGGAGAAGCTTGTTCCATCTATAGAGAAGGCACCGGAGCTTGAGTTGAAGGTCCTCCCTGAGCACCTTAAGTATGTATATCTAGGTGAGGGAGAGACGCTTCCGGTGGTGATTTCTAGCAGTTTGACAGCGGATCAAGAGAAGAGGTTAATTGAGGTGATCCGGGAGAGAAAATCTGCGATTGGTTGGACTATTGCCGATCTCAAGGGCATTAGTCCATCTTTATGTATGCACCGGATCAACCTAGATGAGGATGCGAATCCGGTGAGGCAACCGCAGAGGAGGCTTAACCCGCCAATGATGGAGGCGGTGAAGAAGGAGGTCCTGAAGCTACTACAGATGGGGATCATCTATCCCATCTCCGACAGCAAGTGGGTGAGCCCCACACAGTGTGTGCCCAAGAGGGGCGGGATCACGGTCTCCCGTAATCAAAATGGAGAGATGGTTCCAACCCGGGAGCAAACGGGTATTCGTGTGTGCATTGATCTACGGAGGCTAAATGAGGTAACTCGTAAAGACCACTTTCCCCTCCCTTTTATTGATCAAATGTTAGAAAGGTTAGCCAGAAGGGCGTATTTTTTTTTTCTTGACGGTTTTTTCGGGTATTTTCAAATACCTATTGCCCCGGAAGACCAAGAGAAAACTACATTTACTTGCCCCTTCGGCACCTTTGCCTATCGGAGAATGCCGTTTGGTTTGTGTAATGCACCTGGGACTTTTCAAAGGTGTATGATGAGCATTTTCTCCGATTTTGTGGAAAAGTTTATGGAAGTTTTCATGGATGACTTCACTGTCCATGGAGACTCGTTTGATGAATGCCTTGCTCATTTAGGACTAGTGTTGTATAGGTGCATTGAAACCAATTTGGTCTTAAATTTTGAAAAATGTCACTTTATGGTCGAGCAAGGCATTGTGTTGGGTCATGTTGTGTCGAAAAAGGGTATCAAAGTTGACAAAGCTAAGATTGATGTCATTTCTTCACTTCCTTACCCGACCAATGTGCGTGAAGTCCAGTCTTTCCTTGGTCATGCCGGGTTTTACCGGAGGTTCATTAAGGACTTTTCAAAGATTGCTTCACCTCTATGCACCCTGTTGCAAAAAGAGGTTGATTTTAATTTTGATGATAATTGCAAGCAATCTTTTAATGAGTTGAAGTCTAGGTTGACAACCACCCCCATTATTCAAGCACCCGATTGGTCTCGTCCCTTTGAGATCATGTGTGATGCTAGTGATTATGCCGTGGGGGCGGTTTTGGGTCAAAAAGTGGAGCGTGCCTCGCATGTGATTTATTATGCGTCTATGACCTTGAATGGGGCACAAAGAAATTATTCCACTACTGAAAAAGAGATGTTGGCGGTAGTTTTTGCACTAGAGAAATTTAGGTCCTACTTGTTGGGCACTAAAATCATTGTTTACACCGACCACGCTGCTCTTAAGTATTTAATGTCTAAAAAAGAGGCTAAACCGAGACTCATTCGGTGGATTCTCTTGTTGAGTGAGTTTGACATAGAGGTTAAGGACAAAAAGGGGGCTGAAAATCTAGTTGCCGACCATTTGAGTCGCCTTGTAATGGAGGAGGACAAGCCTTATAAACAAGCCCCAATCCGGGGTGATTTTCCTGATGAGGTTCTTTGGGCAGTTAATTCAGTGGCCCTTGGTATGCGGACTTGGTCAATTTTCTTGTCTCGAATAAATTCCCTCCGGGGATGTCAAAATCGAAAAGAGACAAAGTCCGTAGTGATGCCAAATATTATGTGTGGGATGAGCCCAACTTGTGGAGGCATTGTGCCGACCAAGTCATTCGGAGGTGTATTCCCGACAGTGAGGTGTCCTCTATTCTCAAATTCTGTCATGAGTATGCGTGTGGTGGTCATTTTGGTGCGAAAAAGACCGCTAGGAAAGTCTTGGATTGTGGCTTCTTTTGGCCAACTTTATTCCGGGATGCGGTCACTTTTTGTCAGTCGTGTGATAGGTGCCAAAGGGTTGGTAATATTGGGCGCCGTGATTAAATGCCACAAACCCTCATTGTGAATTGTGAAATCTTTGATGTGTGGGGGATAGACTTTATGGGTCCGTTCCCTAATTCTTGTGGGTTTGTGTACATTTTGCTTGCGGTGGACTATGTGTCCAAATGGGTGGAAGCCATCCCTACCCGCACCGATGATTCAAAAGTAGTGGTCAACTTCCTTAGAAGCAACATTTTGTGTCGGTTTGGGATGCCAAGGGCCATTATTAGTGATAGGGGGACTCATTTTTGCAATAAGACAGTCGAAGCTCTAGTCAAGAGATATCACATCACCCATAAGGTGTCGACTGCTTATCATCCCCAAACAAATGGCCAAGCCGAGGTGTCCAATAGAGAGATAAAATCCATCCTTGAAAAAACTGTGAACCCAAATAGGAAGGATTGGAGTCAAAGGCTTGATGATGTGTTGTGGGCCTACCGGACGGCATATAAGACACCGATTGGTATGTCACCATATCGATTGGTGTTTGGTAAACCTTGCCATTACCGGTGGAGCTTGAACACAAAGCCTATTGGGCGGTCAAAAAGTTCAATTTGAACTTAGAGGGTTCCGGTGAGGAGCGAAAATTGCACTTGAGTGAGTTGGATGAGATTAGGAGAGATGCCTATGAGAATAACCTTCTTTACAAGGAGCGAGCGAAGATATGGCATGATAAGATGATCATTAGAAAGGACTTTAAGGTTGGTCAAAAGGTCCTTCTTTTTAATTCCCGTCTTCGTTTGTTTCCAGGCAAGTTGAGGTCTCGGTGGACCGGCCCTTATGTAGTGAGGGAGGTGTCCCCGCTTGGGACGGTGGTAATCTCTAGTCCTAATGAGGACAAATGATTAAAAGTTAATGGTCAACGGTTGAAACCGTATTTTGAGAACGAAGTCGTGAATACCGCGGATTTGGAGGTGATTGATCTCCAAGACCCGGTATATGTTTGATAGCTTTGGGTCCGAGTCTTGTCAAAGACTTTAAACTTTGATGCATGCCGGGTGCTTTCCCGGCATTTGGTCTAGCTAAAGACGGTAAAGAAGGGCGGCTAACCGGGAGGCAACCCGGATTTATTTGCTTATTTTCTTGGTTTTTATTTATATTTTAGGCTTTTAGAATTAATTGTAGTTGTATATTATGTTTTTACATTCTTAGTTTTATGTCTTGAATTGGTGCTACTGAAAGGTTATTTTTGTTTTTGTTGATGCAGGCATTCTTGGAATGAAGGACATGCTTGAAAAAAAAAAAAAAAAAAAAAGGGCGCAGGAGGAAAGCAGCACGTCTGCTCCCCCAAAATCCGACTCGGGAGTCCGTGTGTAGTGAAGAGGCCGATGCCCAAAAAATCCTATCAGCACGTGTGCACCCTTTTTAGCCCGTGTCGGACTCCCGTGTGGAATTGGAGAGCACGACTCGTGCGTGGGAGCCCGAGCCGTGAATTGTCGGCATTAAAAAAAAAAAAAAAAAAAATTCTTACAGCCTTCTTCCTCCCCTCAACCCGTCGCTCTCTCTCTCTCTCCCTTCTACCCTCCATAGCCGCCGCCCCAAGCTCCCTTCCCACCACAAATCCGCCACCCACTCCATTAAAATCAAATCCCTCCTCCATCTCCTTCATCCCTAAACACCTTCCATCCCTCAAATCACTCAATTTACCCTTCTTCCCCAACTTAATCTCTCTAAACCTTAATCCGTTCCATCCTCAAATTTCATCAAATTTCGCCATTATCCCACCTTAACCCACTTTCTCTCACCTCAATTAAACCCATTCTGACATCCTACCATCAATTTCCAGATTTCAAGCAAAATTTTAAAACCCTAGAAATTCAATTTTGGGGTTTTTGGTTCATCTTTCTTGGAGCTATCTAGGGGATATAAGTCGACTTGTTGGGCACTAGCATAGCATTGCAAGGTAAAATTCTCTCAATTTTACTTGCATTTTATTTTGTAGGTGGATGTTGTGGTGGTTCGGTTGGGATTGATCGGTGTTTTTATCATTTGTGTGGTGATTTTGTGATATTATTGTTGATTATTGTTGAATGGTGAGTGATTGTGAGTGTTGATAGTGTGGGTGAAATTGATTAATTGTTGTGGGAGATTTGTTTGATCACTATGAGGACGAGAGGAGGAAAAATTGGTGTTGTTAGTGGCGGTGTAAGGAAGATTAAGAAATCCACGTTTATAACGCCCGCTCCCGAGGTTAATTATTTAGGATTGAAAAACTTGACAGAGGCTCAAAAGATTAAATGGAGACGGTTAGATTCATCAAAACGGAAACTCAAAATCACTAAATTTCTAAACATTGAGGCTCTTCAAAAGCTTGGTTTAGAGGTTCCGGTGAGGATGTTGATGAAGGCAACGGGTTTAGAACAATTCTTGGGGAAGAGTGCCGCGGTTTACAAAAGATACACGTTTGAATTCTTGTCCACATTTGAACGGATAGAGGAGGATGGAGAAAAAGGCATCCGTTTCCACCTTAATGATCAAGTCAAGTCTATTAGCTTTGAGGAAATTAGGACACAATTTAGGGTTCAGTCACCGTCTGGGGAGTTTATGGAAGATGAATTGGTCAACCGGTTTTTCTTCGATCTAACCGGGAAACCAATGCAGAAGCCCTACATGTTGTCTAATTTTCTTACCCACCCTGCATGGAGATTATTTTACCGGGGGTTAGCAAGCACTTTCTTGGGAAAGGGGGAGCCGACTCAGTTGAATAGTTTTGATGTTGCCATGTTGAAGACGGCACTCCCTAACACTTCTGTAGTCCCGGATTGGGTTGACGCTTTCATTAGGAAGTGTGAGATTATCGCAGCAAGGGGGACGGGAAACATTCCAGTGGGAGGAATGATCACTTTGTTGGTTGAGAAGTTTATTAGTAGACACATTGCAGCAGCTCGGTTTGTGGAGGGGCCTGAGTTCTATGATTTATCGTATCTGGCCCGATATGAGTTCTTCGAAAAGGTACGTGGAGATGATGCATCCCTTACATTCATATATGGGGACGATAGGCTAACGGTCAGGTGCCATAGAGGGGCTATTTTTCCAGTCGGTGATACACCACGTGCATGGCGGATGCAAGGAGTGGTAGATTTGGATATACGACATTTGCCTGCTATTCATAGAGGAGATGACGAGAATGAGGGTAGTGATGCTGCGGAGGAGGAAGAGGGACAGGATGAGGAGATGCGGGAGACAGAGGCGGCTATTGATGCCACAGAGGCAAATATTGAGGCTAGAGTTCCGGAGCAGCAGGGAGGTTATGAGGCAATTATGAGACTGTTGCAGGACAGGCATGCACTCGAGGATAGGAGATGGGCTGAGTTCTCTGACCGGCTTGAGGCGCTGGAGGATCATGTGACCACTATCTTCGGACGACAGCGTCAGATGGAGCTGTGGATTCAGCAGCCAGAACCTCGGATTTATACACCTCTTCCGGAACAGTTGCACACAATGATGGCTAATAGGAGAGCGGCTAGGATGAGGAGGCGCGAGTCCCGTGAAGCCCGTTCTTCAGGTGAGGCCTCCGGGTCTCAGCAGCAGCAGGAGTGATGGTACCTTTCTTCCTTTCCCTTACGTTTAAACTGTCCTATATTTTTATTGTTGCACACATTGAGGACACTGTGTAGTTTAAGCGTGGGGGACGGGTTTGTATGATGTAGAGTACGCATTTTATTTCATTTTCAAAAAAAAAAAAAAGTACTGTGAAGGAGATGACGACCAACTTCGGGAGGTTGGACAAGTTTGAAGGCTATGATTTCAGACGCTGGTAGAAGAAGATGCATTTCCTTCTGACAACATTGAAGGTGGTGTATGTTCTGTCTACCCCCATGCCAGAACTATCGGAGGACGATAATTTGGAAGCAGTCAGAAGAAGGTCGAAGTGGGAGAACGATGACTACATCTGCAGAGGACATATATTGAATGGTATGTCTGACTCTCTTTTTGATATATATCAGAATGTTGAATCTACAAAGGAGTTGTGGGATTCTCTTGAATCCAAGTACATGGCAGAGGATGCTTCGAGTAAGAAGTTCCTTGTAAGTAATTTCAATAATTACAAGATGGTCAAATCAAGTCCTCTCATGGAACAATTCAATGAACTCCTGAGAATCCTTGGACAGTTTACACAACATGGTTTGAAAAATGGATGAGGCAATTTCTGTTTCGAGTGTAATAGACAAGTTGCCTCCTTCCTGGAAGGATTTCAAACATAACTTGAAGCATGGTAAAGACGATCTGTCTTTGGTCCAACTTGGTAGTCACCTGCGCATAGAGGAATCTCTAAGGGCGCAAGAAAGTGACAAGGGCAAAGGGAAAGAAGTTGATGGACCCTCTGTGAATATGCTTGAGGAGGGTGGAAAGAAAAGGAACAACAACAAAAACAAAGGAAAAAACATGGTTCCAATAACAACGATGATTCTGGTCCCAACAAGAAGCCTAAAGTGGCATGTTGGAGGTGTGGTAAAACTGGTCACTTCAAGAGGGATTGTCGTAGTGGGAACAAGAAGGATGGCGCAAGCACTAGTGGTTCGGGGAAGGGGTCTAAGGACCATACCCAAGACCAAGGTCAGAATTTAGAACATATTTGGAATGGATTTATTAAATATTCCGTTTCACTAATTTCTGAAGTATTTTATGTGCAGGATGATGCTATTGCGTGGTGGATTGATTCTGGTGCCACAACTCATGTTTGTAAAGATCGTTGCTGGTTTAAGACATTTGAACCGGTGGAAGACGAATCTGTTCTCTACATGGGTGATGATCATTTTGCTCCTGTTCAAGGAAGAGGAAATGTGGTGCTGGAATTTAGTTCAGGAAAATCCGTTACTCTGTTTAATGTGTTGTATGTACCTAAACTTCGTAAGAATTTAGTTTCTGGTCCTATTTTGAACAAGTGTGGATACAAACAAGTGTATGAATCCGATAAGTATATCTTATCAAAATCTGGTGTATTTGTAGGATTTGGCTATTACAATAATGGAATGTTTATGTTGAATTTGAATAAAGTTCCTAATGATTCTAGTTCTGTTTATATGACTGATTCCAATGTTATTAATTCTTCATTATGGCATGCTCGTTTAGGACATGTGCACTATAAAAGAATGCTTGAAATGTCTAAAGATGGTTTAATTCCTGCTATTGATAATAATACTGGAAAATGTAATACTTGCATGTTGACAAAAATCACTAGAAAACCTTTTAAAAGTATAACAAGGAATTCTGTAATACTTGAATTGATACATAGTGATTTATGTGATTTTCATGCGACACCATCTTTAGGAAATAAAAAGTATATTGTCACTTTTATAGATGATGCCTCTAAGTTTTGCTATGTTTATTTGTTGCATGCAAAAGATGAAGCCCTGGATAAATTTAAAACTTTAAAAACAGAAGTTGAATTACAACAAAATGGCTTGATTAAAACCTTACGCACAGATAGAGGTGGTGAATATTATGATCCTATATATTTTCAATCCGTAGGAATCATTCATGAAACTACGGCTCCTTATACACCACAACAAAATGGTGTGGCTGAAAGGAAAAATAGAACTCTTGAAGAAATGGTCAATGCCATGTTATCTTACTCAGGCTTGAGTGACGGGTTTTGGGGGGAAGCCATGTTAACGGCTTGTTATTTATTGAATAGGGTTCCTAATAAAAGGAACAAGATTACCCCATATGAACTTTGGTATAAGAAACGACCCAACTTGACATTTTTGCGAGTTTGGGGGTGTAGGGCTGTGGTTAGACTTCCAGACCCTAAAAGGAAAAAGCTAGGAGAAAAAGGTATTGATTGCATCTTTGTTGGATATGCTGAGCATTCCAAGGCATATAGGTTTTATGTTATAGAACCTAATGACTACATTTCTATTAACACAATTATAGAATCAAGAGATGCAATATTTGATGAGAATCGCTTCTCTTCAATACCTAGGCCAAAGGATATTATACCAAATTCGGGTGAATCTCAAAGGGATGATCATTCAAATGATGTACCAAATGAGACACCCGAACCACGAAAAAGTAAAATAGCAAGAAAAGCTAAATCATATGGTGATGATTTTCAACTATATTTAGTTGAAGGATCAAGAGACCAGGTTGAATCTCAATACTCTTATTGTTATAATATAGAGGAGGATCCAAGAACCTATGATGAAGCTATAAAATCGCGAGATGCTGCTTTTTGGAAAGAAGCAATTGACGATGAGATTAGTTATATTATGGAAAATAATACATGGGTCTTATCTGATTTACCACCAGGCTGTAAACCTTTAGGGTGCAAATGGATCTTCAAAAAGAAGATGAAAGTCGATGGAACAATTGACAAGTTTAAAGCTCGATTGGTAATCCAAGGCTTTAGACAAAAGGAAGGGATCGACTACTTCGATACCTATGCACCAGTTGCTCGTATCACTACTATTAGATTGTTGATAGCTTTGGCAGCAATTCACAATCTATTGATCCATCAAATGGATGTCAAAACAGCATTTTTAAATGGTGATTTGGAAGAAGAAGTGTATATGAAGCAACCTGAAGGATTTGTTATGCTAGGTAATGAGCATAAGGTGTGTAAGTTAATTAAATCATTGTGTGGGCTGAAGCAAGCACCTAAACAGTGGCATCAAAAGTTTGATGAGGTTGTTTTGTCCAATGGTTTTGAATTAAATCAGTCTGACAAATGTGTATATAGCAAATTTGATGAATCCGGTAAAGGTGTAATCATCTGTCTATATGTAGATGACATGTTAATTTTTGGCATAGACCAAAATGTAGTTGATAAAACTAAGAAGCTCTTGTCATCTAAGTTCTCTATGAAAGACATGGGAGAAGCCGATGTAATTCTTGGTATAAAAATTAAACGGATGAACAAGGGAATTGCTATTACTCAATCTCATTATATTGAGAAAATTCTCAAGAAGTTTAATTGCAATGATTGTTCTAAAGTCAGTACTCCTATGGATCCAGCTGAAAAACTTATGCCAAATACTGGTAGACCTGTATCACAGCTCGAATACTCAAGGGCCATTGGCAGTTTGATGTATGCTATGACGAGCATTCGACCTGATATTGCTTATGCAGTATGAAGATTGAGCAGGTTCACTAGTAATCCTAGTAGACAGCATTGGCATGCTTTAACAAGGGTGTTCAAGTACTTAAAAGGTACTATGAATTACAGTTTATGTTATTCTGGACAACCTTCTATTTTAGAAGGTTACTCAGATGCTAGTTGGATCAACCAAGAAGATTCATCTTCTACTAGTGGCTGGGTGTTCTTGCTAGGAGGAGGGGCCATTTCATGGGCTTCCAAGAAGCAGACATGTATTACTCATTCTACTATGGAATCTGAGTTCGTAGCATTGGCTGCTGCTGGTAAAGAAGCAGAATGGCTACGAAACTTGATATATGAGATTCCATTATGGCCAAAACCGATATCGCCAATATCTATCCATTGTGATAGTGCAGCCACATTGGCCAGGGCTTATAGTCAGATTTATAATGGCAAGTCTAGACACTTAGGTGTCAGACATAGTATGATTCGTGAATTGATCATGAATGGTGTGATTTCAGTTGAGTTTGTTCGGTCTCAACAAAATTTAGCTGACCACTTGACAAAGGGGTTAGCTAGAGACTTAGTAAATAAGTCAGCAATAGGGATGGGATTAAAGTCCATCTAATCCTCTAGTTGTGTGATGTGGCGGATTTTGTATATGTTATTTCCCTTATTTTCCTATGTATTTTCATTCATTTTGATGTACTTAGACTAGATTTGATGTATTTGGGGCTTTATTTTATCATTTGGGCTTTATTGTAATCCGGGGTAGAATAGTCGGTTTTATTAATTATTTTTCCGGATGTAATATTTTGGTGAGCTTCAAAGTCTTGTCTCAAGGATCAAGACTAGTCAAAGTCAACAGGAAGCGGAGGAGTATAGGACCGAACTGAGAATTTCTGGAAGTTGTAGGGACCAAACTGTAATTACTGAAAGTTTGAGGACTGGACTGCAAATATGAAGACTTCAGGGACTGAATTTCAAAATGTTGAAGACATCCCGTTAAGTCTGATTCGGCACACTGGCAGGGAGAGGGCTGGCACATGAAGTTGTTAATTTGTTTTTGTTTTTGTTTTTCTTTTTAGTTTTAATTATTCTATTTTTATGGGATTTTAAAAAGAGTCATATTTAGTTTAGGAATTAGTTTTAGATGAGGTGATCATTCTTTTGACTTTGGAGAAGAACACTACGTATTTTATTTTTCTTTTTCTCTTCTGGAGCTTTGTAAACCATTAATGGAGAACTAAAACTCCATTACTTTGGATTTGAGATCTTGATCCGGGTTTTTTTTTTATTTCTATTGAGGTATTTCTTTTTCCTTATTAATTCTTGTTCATAATCTTGCTTGTACCGTTTTAGATTGATTTCTAGGGTTTGTAAATCTGGCCAATTTACTTGTCCTCTTTATTGATCTTTGCTAGATTACTCGTTCTGCGCTAGAATTAGGGTTTTCATTGTAGCATCTCTACGAATTGTGTATGTGCCATAGCAATTCGGGGAGTAGGCAAGATTAGACGATTATCTGATTTATTTTTAGAAAGCGTTCTTGATTTTAGTCTCTTTAAACTTCATCAATTAATCTTTAGACCTTTTCTGTGCCAGTTTAGGTTTAATTTTAATTAGGGTTTATAGTGAGTGTGCCACTGCTATAAACTATTCTGAAAGAAGAGACAGAGATTGAAATACATCTCGTAATCAAGTGAATAAGATTAACGGAGATTAGAATTATCAGTGATATTAGAATTAAAATCCGGTGACAGTATCAAATCTGAAGTGCTTTTTAATTCATTGTTTTAATCACAATTAGTTTAATTTCCCGTCTAGGAATTATTTACAATCAAAATCAAACCCCCAATCTGGTCAAGTGACTGTTCGCAAATAATCATCGTTCTTCGTGGATCGACCCTGACTTACCCTAATTACATTATTAGTGGCCGAGTTCAGGTCTAATTTAGTAGGTGTGCGACTAAGCCTACCATTGTGAGATACCCAATTCCCTTCTAATACAACGTTAGAAGCCTGAATTCAATGTGGAAAGCTCACATGTGGAGATTGGAGCACATGTAATTATGTTTCCCAAGGTATGTGTTCAAGACCTGCAAGTGATGGTTAGGTTGAAGAGTATCTTCTTAATAGTTCTTTTGAAAAATTGCAAATGCAGGTGCAAGATTAAAGGAATTACCTATGTGGACATGAAGTTTTGCCGCTTCAAGAAGCTAGGACTTGGCTTTCTATATGTTCATTAATGGATAGGGACACATGGCTTGTAATAGTGTCAGAAATAAACTTTAGAGTGTTGTAAGAAACTTATGTGTATAGTATCTTCAGGTATTCATATGAGTTGACGGGTTCAATCGTTGGGACACCCCGATTCTCGAATATTTGAAATGTGTATTGTACTAAGATGAAAATTCAATCGCAAGACATTTTCATTTATGCATTCGTTTGTTTCGTTATGTTTGTTTCATATTTTATATCATTAGTAAATCGAGGATTACACTAAAATGGGGGGAAATGTTGGTGATTTTAGTGTCATCAACGATTTTATGTAATTGGATTTACTAGAGACCAATGTGATCTCATATTAGGCTCGGATATGAGTAAGGGAAAGTGTGGACTACACACTCATTTTGAGTCAATATGTTTTCAACCACGATAAAGAAGCAGGGTTGCGGGGTCAAGGGGCAGCGCCCCTTGCGGGGTCAAGGACACCACTGTTGGCTAACAGGTATGACTGTTTGATGCCAACAGTCATATCTGATCTCTCTTCTCATCTGTTTATAAAACAGATTTTGGTCTCATGTTTCTTCTACGAAAATTCTAACTAATCTCTGAGTTTCTGATCTGTTTTCTCTGCCTAAGATACAGATTGTTTTTTATTGTCTTATCCCAATAAGGATTTCGTGAAACCCAGGCAAAAGGGTCGAAATACTTTATTCGGAGAGTGAATTACACATGATTCAATCAATCATCCAGGATTATCAATTTACCCTAACCTAAATTCTCTAACATCGAGAATGTGGTCGTGGACGTGGCCGTGAACGTAATCGCGGCCATGGTCGGGAGAGATTTTATAATCGGTATCATAATGACAATCACCCCAATAATGATGGAAATATTTCTCGCCACCAGAAGTGGAATAGAAAAGGTAATAATGAAATATCATCGACTAGACAAATTAAGCAACCGATAAAAATTGAGAATTTATGTTATCGGTGCAGAATGAAAGGCCATTGAGCCCGTACCTGTCGTAAGCCTAAACATCTTGTTAAGTTGTATCAAGCATTAATGTTGAATAAAGGGAAAGATGTTGAAACAAATTTTGTCTATGAAAACGATGACGTGAATCAAGATCCATCTACAAGTACACATCTGGATATATCATATTTTCTCAACAGATGTAAATGATTACATACTTAATGGGAGAGAAACCCAAACTAACTAAAGTATCTGACTCATTATAATTTACTTTAGTGTGTTCTATTATTGTGTGTTCTAACATATTTAACTTTTACTTATAAGTATATATTTGATTGTAAATGATGTTAATATTAGTACAATATGTGGTAGTACAAAGATAATTGATGGCTTCAGAAGAGCTAACATAGTACTACTAAGAGGAACAAAAATCAGTATAAAAATGCATTACTTTCATTTATGTCTCAAAGAAATTTACTATGCTTTAAAGATATTCGTGAAAATGGATATCATATTGAGACAAGTAATGAAGGAGATGAAATATTCATGCATTACAAAGGCTGAATCAGGTAACAAATATGTGGTAGAAAAGTTACTTGTATTTTCCTCTAAAGTATGCTATACAAAGATTAGCATAATTGAAGTACAAATGACAATAAAACAGAAGTTTACTGATATAAATGGTTCTACTATATGGCATGACCGGTTGGAGCATCCCGGTTTTAATATGATGCGAAGAATTATGGAAAATTCACATGGGCATCCATTGAAAATCCAGAAGATTTTTCAATCCAATGAATTTTCGTGTGCTGCTTGCTCTCAAGGCAAATTGATAATTAAGCCATCATCAGCAAAAGTTGGAATTGAATCTCCAAAGTTTTTAGGGCGAATTCAAGGTAATATATGTGGACCGATTGATCCACCGTGTGGATCATTTAGATATTTTATGGTTTTAGTAGATGCATCTGCTAAATGGTCACACATAAGTTTATTATCAACTCGCAACCTGGCGTTTGCGAGAAATTCGATTACGATCACAATTTCCAGATTATGTGATCAAGACAATTAGCCTTGATAATACTGGTGAATTTACATCAGATGCTTTTAATAACTATTGTACATCTATTGGAATAGATGTTGAACATCCAGTTGCTTATGTTCACACACACAAAATGGTTTAGCTGAAGCATTTATTAAACGAATTTAGTTAATAGCTAGACTGTTGCTTATGAGAGCAAAGCTACCTGTCGTAGCTTGGGGACATGTTGTTTTATATGCAGCAACACTTAATACGCATCATGCCATCGAGTTATCATATGTTCTCCCCATTACAATTGGCTTATGGTCAGGAGCCAAATATTTCTCATCTAAGAATTTTTGGGTGTGCGGTATATGTTCCATTTGCTCCACCATAACGCACCAAGATGGGACCCCAACGGAGATTGGGTATATATGTTGGGTATGATTCTCCTTCTATTATAAGATATCTTGAACCATTAACAAGAGATCTATTCACGGCACGTTTTGCCGACTGTCATTTTAATGAAAAAATATTTCCAACATTAGGGGGAGAAAATAATAAGCTGGAAATCAAAATTATCTTGATCCTCGTACAAAGCAATGTGAACCAGAAGTTCAAAAGATAATCTACTTGCGAGAGATAGCGAATCAATTGCCAGACGCATTTATTGACCTGAAAAGAGTGATAAAAACACATGTTCCAGCTATAAATGCTCATATACGGATTGATGTCCCGATTGGACAATCCGCTAATGAATCTAAACCATGCCTGAAGTGCGGAAGGCCTATCGGTTCCAAGACAAAAATCCTCGAAAAAGAAAATGAGCAAATTTTGAAAAAAGCCCCGTCGAGGTAAATGAATCTCCTGAAAAGATACACGACAAACCTGATCAAATACTTCTAGAAGAAATTCAGGTACCTGAAATCATTAAGAATAATGAGATCTCGATCAGTTATGTCAGTACATGAAAAAGATGGAATCGATAAGAAACAAATGTCGACAATGCGTTTGCATATAACATAGCGTTTAGTGTTATGGGAAATAACGAGGATCACAAACCTATGTGTATCGACGAGTATCGATATTGAAATGATTGACCAAAGAGGAAAGACGCAATTCAAGCAGAATTCAACTCACTTGAGAAGCGTGAGTTTTCCGGACCTGTAGTCCATACACCTGAAGGTGTAAAACTAGTAGAGTACAAATCGGTCTTTGTGCGAAAACAAAATATAAAGCACATTTTGTTGCACAAGAATAAAGCACGTCTTGTTGCACAAGGTTTTTCGCAAAGATCTGGAATTGATTATGAGGAGACATATTCTCATGTGGTGGATGCAATTACATTTCTCTATCTCATTAGTCTGGCAATACATGAAAAGCTTGATATGCGTTTAATGGATGTTGTCACTGCATATTTGTATGGCAGACTTGACAATAATATTTATATAAGAATCCCATAAGGATTTAAGAGAATCCCAGAAGGATTCAAGATGTATGATGCACACAAGTTAAATTCTCAAGAAGATTGTTAAATTAAATTACAAAGATCTTTGTATGGTTTAAAACGATCTGGACGGATGTGGTATAACTGTCTCAGTGAATACTTGGCGAAAGAAGGATACAAGAATGATCCTATTTGCCCATATATTTTTCATTAGAGAATCTGTTTCAGGATTTGTTATAACGGATATTTATGTTAATCTAAATGTTATTGGAAGTCCAGAAGAACTTTCAATAGATGTTAAGCTGCAAATGTGCCTACGAGGATAGAACTCCCAGAAGGAGTTTTATCAGGAAGGCCAGTGATCTCACCTAACGAAATACATACCCCTGCCCAGAAGAGAGGGAGGCCAATTGATTCTAAGGATTCGCATCCCCGTGAACGGGTGAGTGCACAAAAGTCGAATCCCGTTAGCGATAATAAAATTGGAATCTCATCCGATCTATCTCATGATATTCTTCCATATTATGGATTCGTTTGGAAAATGAAATCGGGGGACGCCTCGACATTGACATCCATTTCTGAGAATAAAGAAATATCAGTTAGTCATGCATGCTTATATGAGATATGTAATCGGGATGAAACAATTATCAACGATGTATTTACTTATACAATAGCAACTGAGATTATATGTGGTAATGATATTGAACCTCGCCCCTTAAATGAGTGTGAACAAAGAATTGATTGGCCTAAATGAGATAAAGCAATCCAATCAAAGTTCGATTCCTTAAAGAAAAGAGGAGTGTTTGGACCAGTAGTTCCTATACCTGTTAGGGTTATACCCATGGGATATAAAAGGGTATTTACGAGAAAAAAGAATGAGAGAAATGAGATTACGAGATATAAAGCTCGCCTTGTGGTACAAGGTTTCTCTCAACGACTTGGGATTGACTTTGATAAGGCATACTCTCACGTTATGGAAGTTATTAGATTCTGATATCTTGTCAGATAATGATCCGGCTGATCGGAAGTCAAGACAACTGCGGTAACTGATTCACGAAATTACTACCTAAAGCCACTTTTGAGAAGTATGTGAAAACAATTGGCTTACGCAGATTGTTAGAGCTTCCACCCTTGTAGTTTTCAGGGGGAGTATCCAGATGATACTCAGATTTCATTGTACTCTTTTTCCTTCGCGCGGGGTTATTTTTCCCACCGGGTTTTGTTACCCGCCAAGGTTTTAACAAGGCAATGAGCGTTTATTGAAAAGATTGTGAGTTGGTCTCTTTTCCTTCGAGATTATTTTTCCTAAAGGGTTTTTGCTCGGAAGGTTTTTAATGAGTCAACACGTGCAGCACAGTTACCATTCAATAAGAATCTCCAAGAAGGAGTAGGCGACTAAGAGATCGCGAGTAATGTTTTGTTCAAGGGGAGCATCATGAAGCTAAGAAATCGTGTACTCTTTTTCCTTCACTAGAGTTTTTATCCCACAGGGTTTTCTCTGGTAAGGTTTTAATGAGGCATGCTACTTAGCTACGGACATCCAAGGGGGAGTGTTATAATATATTATTATGTGGATGTCCTTTGAACCAGAAGTGTACAAGGGAAGCTTTGTAAATATCTTCAGGGAAGCTTGGTAAATATATCTTTAGAGAAGCTTACTAAGGAAGCCTTACTAAAGGATAGTGTTTATCCTTATGGAAGCTTATAGAGGAAGCCAATTTCCACCTACAAATAGTAGGCTCCAGTTTTCATTTCAATAGACTTCCGAAGTTCTTAACTTCTATCTTTCACTCTTGTACACTATCTCTATAATAGTCTTGAAATAGAATATAATCTATTGAGATTATGCTCTTGGTTCTTAAGTTTTATAACACTTAGATATTTTTCATTTTTTTCTTAAATACGAGTAGCATTTTTAACGTGTGAATGACAAATTTATAGAAGGTACTATTCCATTAAGGGCAATGCTAGGGGCACAAAAGAAATTCACAAAATGAGGTGGCGATATTTTATTGGTTATATTGATAGTGGACCCGGCACACTCTAATTAAAAACACCAATAAAATTTTGACACCTCATTATGTACACCAAATTTTGTGACATTTTTTTGTGACTTTATATTTACCCTTCCATTCAGGGGTGACCCATCATGTAAGCAAATGAAGCACCTACGGGCATCAAAAAAATTGCTGATTTTTTGGGCCCCGAAATTCTTACCTAATGCATTGGTGACAGGCCCAATTACCCAACCTCAATCCACCATAAGACTATCGTTAGATGAGTATTTAATCTTCGACACAACACAATTCAGTCATTCGTGTTTTTTTTTTTTTAAGAAGAAATGCATTTTCAAAAAGGGAAAAACTAATTGAGAAAAAAAACTAATTAAGGATCCGACTTTGAAAAAGGAAAAAAGTAATTCATAACTCGACTTTATTAACGAATTGTAACCTAGTTCGAAACCGACTTTTACCTTCTTGAGGCGAGACGACTGAAGCGAGTAGGCGACGGTAAAATTTGTCTTACAGACTTCCATCTAGCACTAGGAGGTAAACCCTTTTATTCTTTGAATTGAATTGATTTTGACATGTAGCCATAACTCAAAATCAAAACCGAACATAATTGTTTGTCAAACAAGTCCAACTCGTTCTCAAAAATGAAATCCACACAGCCTCCTAAGGTTGACTCATTGCCTTTTTATGCGGCCTCTTGAGGAGGGTGCATAGCCTTCCGCACACAACGCTTCGAAAAACATACCTCTCTGATTGATATGCGACCTCTTACGGGGGCTTCGTAGACTTTCAATGCATCCTTTGTAAGAAGGCACACAGGGGCCTTCATGAAGGCTCTATGTGAGACCTCATATCCCCTATATTTCCATTTTCCATCTTCGTTCTTTTGTATAGAGCCCAATATATTTACATTATGTTGGCTATAAGCAATATCTAATCATAGGCTCGTAAATCATAACTGGTCTTTAGTAAGACATTATGATACCCAAGTAATGTACATATCGACAGTCCGATATAACCTAAATAAAATATATCGTAATCCCTGTATCACACAATATCTATATTTGGACATAAGTCATGGTGCACGTCAAACTTGTATTGTCCAAGGTTGCTTTCTCGACCTCCAAGTGATTTAATTGAGCAAACGACATTGACCTCTATAAATAAATTCATCTGAACATGGTCATGCATTTCTTCTATCTCACTTGTCTAAGTGCCCAACAAACATCTCTATTATAGGTTGAGACAAATCTCATATTGACTTATACATTATCCTCTTTAGAATTCCAATCATATCAATCACAAATTTTATAATTACGTGAGTAAGCATAACTTTTGATTATGTCAAACATAATATTTCTCATGTAGGAGACTATGATTACATATGGTCTAAGGATTCAAAGATATAACTATCGTGAGATTTGTTTATGACATTTGACTATGCAGTAACCTCATAAGGGGTCTATCGAGTCTTTTAGTTCCCAACAAGTACTCAAAAATTTAATCCATATTTACACATGCATAATCATCTCGTGATCATTAATTAAACTTATACTAGTCCTTATAACAAGTGACTATACATAATAATTATTGTAATAAACATGAAACATATTTTATAATTATAAACTTGTAAAATCTCTATATAAATGAAAATATGACATAACATAAATGTCTTTCTAAACGTCCTAGAGCATAACCACTAACGATATTAGATTCGTCGTCAGTAGTTGTGCAGGTGGAGCGGTTTACATGGATATATTAAAATGTGTGTACAAAAATATTTGTACATTTTAAGCATTAGTGATCATACGAGGGAGGCTAGGGGAATAACCTCTTTTATCAATTAACGAACTTTCTTCTCATTGACAGCCACGCGTTCAAACAAGTGTAGCGGCGTGTGGGCTAACCACGTTCCATCCGCTTTTCCATTCTCTCTCCAGAAACTTCCAATATAAGACTCGTTCTACCCTAGACAAGCCAACCATTTCCCTTTGAAATTAGCGGTGGGCAAATTTCGTGCCGAAATTCATAGAAGAAATCCCCCAAAACACTTTCAATTTCCTTGATCAAACCTCAATTTCTGGTTTCAATGGCGTCTTTCGATGAGGCTCCACCCGGTAACTCTAAAGCTGGAGAGAAGATCTTCAAGACCAAGTGTGCTCAGTGCCACACCGTCGACAAGGGTGCTGGTCACAAACAAGGTATTCTATTCGACTAATCGTCTCTCGATCCGATTAATTCCTGTTTGTATCTGTAGTTTGATCTGACGTTTATCGGCGGACGTCTGATCTCCGATCTGATTCTTCGATGCCTTTTTTTTTCGTTTCGGTTATCATCGATTGTGTGTTTTAAAATCGAGTTTATGTTTTGCTTTTTAGATTTTGAGGGTTTGTAGATTTTGTTTTGGACGATGGGAAAAGTAAGCAGACGTTGTAGATGATGCATGACCGATTCGGGATTTCGTTTAGTGCTGGGATCCTAATTTTGAATAATTAATTCCTCCTTTGTCTGTTGCTGTTATTATTATTATTTTTTTTCTTAAGACTTTTAGGTGTGTGTATATATATTCAGTGAATTATGATTCTGGCTATTAGTTTGTTATGGAATATAGAGTAGATCTGCTGTTTCTTTACCAGGGAAAAAAAGGAAAAGATTAGGGCAGATCTAGAATGGCCTGATTTTTTTTTGTTTTGTTTTTTTTGTGTGTGTGTTGGGGGGGGGGGGGGGTTCAGATTAAAATTTAGGTCCTAAATCATATAGTATTATATTAACACAAATATAAGCTAATATTCAGTTTGTTTTTTTAACAAATGAAGTACCTAAATGTGTAAACCCACAGACCATTATTAAACTATTTACTGGAAAAATGTTGCATGTCTAGCCATCCTTGGAGCCATAGTTGTTAAAGGCGAAAGGCGGGAGGCGGGCGATACGTACCTGAAAAAGGGCGAGAGGCGAGGCGGAAGGCGGAAAAAAGGCGAGCAAGGCGGAAAATAAGACAAAAAATTAATAAATATTAGAAAAAAACAGAAGTGTACATGCAACATATAAAAAAAGATTAAATTATTTTATGAACATAAATAAAACATCAAATAATAGTATCATAACATAATTTAGGCCCCCAAAAGATAAATTTAAACCACCAAATTCAAATTAGCAAAAAAAATACCAGTTTAAGTGAAATAAGTCTTAAAAGTAATAAAGAAATGAAATTAAGTTTTAAAGTCGTGCAAAATCGAGTCAATCAAGAGTGAAAGATAATATTCTTGTTGAAAAAAAATAAAAAAAAGATGTTGACTTGAATTAGAAATCAAATAACTATATTAAATTAAACAAAGTAGTAAGAATACATAGCATCAAATTTTCTGAAAAAAAAAAACAAAGCTTTAAATTGATTGTAAGGAAAAGAAGAAAACAATTTATTTATCAGGAGAGAGAATAAAGAAATATGCAACCAACAATAAATAAAAAGAAATAGAGAAATAAGACGAGAAGAGAGAGACGAGAATGGAAGAACCAACCAGAAAAGTCGCAGAAATTAAAAGCCGATGTCGCAGAAGGGTGGAGACTTGGTGGTCGCGTTCGCGCGCAGGGAGGTCGTCGTTCGCAATTTCGCATTTCGCAATTTGGGATTTCTCGTCCGCACAATTTCACGGTTTTTTCTTCACGCTTATCGTCAAGAAATTAGGGAATTATGTGATTTTGTAACAAGTCGAACCTTTCCTAAACCTACGAGGTTTCCTAGAAAAAAAAAAGATTACACTAACGTAACCGACCGCCAGAAATCACAAAGGCGGCCGACCCCGCAAGGAGCGGAAATTGCGAGGCGGGCGAGGCGGGCGGACGCCTTTGACAACTATGCTTGGAGCAACAACTTTAATCAGGGATACAAAACGAGGCATTAATGTCATCACTTGTGTTAGTGGTCTGTGGCTCCTCGTAGTTGTCGATGTTTGATGGTCAATGAAAGAAACACATACGGATCATGTACCTAATTGGCCTAAAACTTGCAACTTATTTATTGTCTAATTGGACATGCATAATTGGACCAAAAGACCTGTGTATTGTGTATTGTGTATTGTGTATTGTGTATTGTCTAAGTGGCCCTAGAGTAATCCAAATAAAGAACTATTGTAGGAAAATAATGAAGGCCCTTCAAAATTGGGGGGGTCCTAAGCGGTTTCTCACCCCGCTCATGCTCAGAACCGGCCCTGTTAGTGCCACAAGCAGCCTATGCAAAACCTTAAGAATTTAGTCGGGGGATTAACACTTTATATCATGCTGAGTGAACCCTCTTCACAAATTTGTTATCACATACTCCTCCTCCATTGGCCCCTAAAAATCCACTCTCTATATCGGATAGACATATAGACCTATGTCAAATCATTAAAATATATTTATAATGTTTAATGTTTTGAAAATTCACTGATTGTAAGACAGTATTGATTGTACCTGGAATGAACAATGATTAAAATTTTGCGTAAAGTAAACATTTTTTAAAAAGTAAAATTCCCCTAGGTCCCATAAAGACAGTCTTGCCTTTTAGTTGTAAATTTGAATGAATTTTGAGTATTAGTTTAACTATCACAATGAAAATCTGAACCTTGTTATTGATCCACCGTTATAAATTCTACAAATAACCTTTTTTTGATTTTCACTAGGATGATTAAATTAACTTTAAGTTATCAGTCAGAGTTCAATCATATTAACAAAAAAAGTGAGACCATCTTTATGGGACAAAGGTAGTATAATGGTCTACTTAGCCAAATCAAGAAACAAAACACGTTAAACGGATTTCTTCACTCTTTTATTTTATCTACATGTTCATTAATTTTGTTGTTTTGGGGGGTGGTGGTTATGTAGGAAAATACATGTATCATATTATGTCTTAAAATGAATGTACTGTTTTTGGAATAAAATAAATGAACATTCAGTTTGGGGGAGAGAGAGAGACGTTGTATGGAACCTGAACCTCCAACGTCACTACTCCTTACACCCAAAATAATGTCAATTTTTGGAAGAAAAAAATTAGACTGATGCCCATTTGACCTTTTTCTATGCAAGTTACTACGTGTCACGTTTGCCAACGACCAGGTCTCATTGGGCACAGTATTGTGAGGTTACAACTGAGGTTATATACAAGTATAGTATGTAATAATAAAATTACTTGAGATTCAACCTCCTTGACTCATATGGAAAAGCAAAGATGTATGCTCATTTTTTTGCGAAGGAGGGACTAATTTTCAGGGGGTTTCATATAAAAGTTTGATTGATTAGTTTCAGTTACAAAATTCACACGTACAACTGTTGTAGAGAAATGTTGGGAAGTGAATCCTTAGCTGTGGCAGAAACTTTTCAACTTGACCATGTCACTAACTTGTGATCACTATAAAGTCAAACAACCAGACATGGTTCCAACTTTTGCTTGCATGCCAAATGTGCTGCATAAGTTTTGAAAAAGTGAATGACTCGAACCTGAAACTTTGCATCAATGTTACCTAATTCTTGGGGCCAGGGGAATTAAGTCGGGCGTCATCTAACTAGTATTGCTTTTGGGGGGGGGGGGGAGTGGGGTGCTTAAGTAAAAGAATAGATCTGGGAGATCTGTCTGGCTTGATATGATTTGTTTGATGCTGTCAGTGAGAGCTCTTTTCAATTTGGGATGTGTCAACTAGCTTTCGCGGAGATTGAGCTGTCGTATATTTTATGCCCCTCCTAGAAACATGTGGACCCATGTGAGCATGATACCCGACATCACGTTCTCCTGTAAATACTAGCCTCACTATTTTCCTTCTCTTTCTCGAGAATACCAATTTTATATCGAAGGGTTTGTTGAGGGAACTCACTCTGCACCTCTCGTGGTATTACCATTTTGTAGCAAGTTATATCCAGATATCCGAGATACTTTTCAGCAGTTAAGCAAACATGACAGATTGCTAGTTTTCCTTGTGCTTCTGTCCTGAACATCATACAATAAGACATATACCATCTCATTAGGAGTAGTGTCTGTTTGTCTATGCGCAATTATATGAATGTTGTTTGTGGACAGCAGTATTAGATACACTTCTCAATTGGATCATTATCAAGAGATCGATTTTCACTGTACTGGCCTAATTAGTCATTACTCGAGTATTTATCCATTTTTTGTAATGTCTTCTCAAGTGGTATTTTGTTTATGGCATAATTCATTTTATTAGACATGAATCCTCATATCTACTTAGAAAGAAGGGGTGTTAGTTCCTGGTTAAGGCATTTACTAACAAAAGTGTTGGTGCATGAACATACGATCACTGTTAAAGCGCATGTTTTTGGTGCCATGGATATCTGATCAGTCCTTGCATTTATTTTTTCTAGTTCGTTGCCCGTTGAATCAATTAGGGATTTGCAAGTTGTTAGTTTGTTTTTTTCCCTCTGTGTGTGTGTGTGTGTCTGTGTGTGTGTGCATGTTAAACTCTCTTGTATGTGAAATGAGCTATTTGGGGGTTTCTTGTGTAGATCTTACATCCCCATTCCCCTGTTTTAGTTTTAATTGTATTCATGATAATTGATAAATATTGCAGGACCGAATTTGAATGGCCTTTTCGGGAGGCAGTCTGGAACAACTGCTGGGTACTCTTACTCGGCTGCCAACAAGAACATGGCTGTGACGTGGGAGGAAAAGACGCTATATGATTATCTGCTGAACCCGAAGAAGGTATAAACTACTGATCACGTCTTTTTTCTTATATTAACTGAACATGATATTCGACTAGGGAAGTAGTGCACCCCAAACCTGATTTGGGTGATTCGCTACAACAATACCCTACATGGACACTCAAGCATTCAAAGATTTTTTTAAAAAACAAAATAGTAGTATACGTAAATCGATAAAGTGGGTATATTTGTTCTAGGGACCTAATTATATTTCAGAACTTGATCTTTGTTATCAGCTATGCAATTGATATCTTTTGACCTCTATGCTAGTTTGCCCTGAGAAGCAATGATTGTGATCCATCAATTAAATTACCGGGGAAAAGCTTTTTTTATTCCTACTTCCCAGCATAGTTATCAAAAGCCCGCCTAGGCTCCGGTTGGGCCTTTAATAACTATGGGAAGCACTATAGTTATCAAAAGCACGCCTAGGCGCGCGCCTAGGCTCCGGGCACACCTTTTGCGCCTTGGTGCGCCTTGGGTCTTTAATAACTATATGCTTCCCAGCGCTTGGTTCGGAGAAATAACGTGACCAATTTCTCCTACCCCAAACCCTTCGAATGCCCCTGTGATACACAACAAGTGCGAGAAGAATTATTATACTCTCTCCGTACCGAATTGATAATCCCATTCAACTTTTCAAACATTTTAAGTTTACATTTAAGTTTTTGAACTTACTGATTTTGAAGCATTAATTTTAGAAATGGGACTAACTTTTCGGGGAAAACAAAAAGGGGTAATGTGACTATAATTTTGGGACGGAGGGAGTACAATGTTGCACGTTGACACTTTCTTTGAATCTATAGTCCAAAGAGTCTATATACTCCTGAAAATGTAAGTTTGAGTTGCCTTTATAGTTTTCCTTCAATCATTTCTTTTCCTGGGGTTCGTTTCTCACACTTTTGCTTCCGTTTTTTTTGTTTGTGTCGCTATTTCTTACGTCCATTTTATCGTTCTATGCAGTATATACCTGGAACAAAGATGGTGTTTCCTGGACTAAAGAAGCCGCAGGACCGAGCTGATCTCATTGCATATCTGAAGGAGTCTACAGCTTGATGTATTTTGGCTGTTGTTTTTTGGTGTTTCTAGAGTTGCTGCTATACGCTCATTACTATTTTTTTCTGAATAAAGGAGGAAGACTTGTGATCTTCTGGACTCCTTAATTCTTTTAAACTCTGGTAATAGAGATTTTGGTCATTGTTAAAGGTAGCCTTTAAAACCAAATAGGAATGAATGGCAGACAATTCCTGCATTTACCTCTATGAATGATGAGGTTTTAATTTCACGTATTTTTCTTTTTGTGTGGCTTTTGCTCAATTGAGTGCGAAGGTCTCTCTAAGTAGGCTGTGCTTAACCTAATTAGAAGCATCCTACCAGGTATGTGATTTTGTGGTTTGTGGTGCTAAATTCGCAAATTTAGACTTTTTTGGTTGTGGTGCGTTTAAAATAGAATGAAAAAACAACAACATTTTTTTGCTAACTTAGCGTTTAAAATGGAGTGTTTTAGAGCGGAGCGTTTTAAAAATCTTGTCCAATTTTGGAAGCTCAAAATATTAGTGTTCAAAAAAATCTATGTTTTGATAAATCTCCGGTTTTAAAACTGCTTACCAGACGAGCCTTTAGACATCCTCTTTTTTCAGGTTACTTGGTTCTGAAAGTGCATTCAGTAAACAGTATCTCGCTCGCTGGTGTAGAAAGTTGAAAACTACCCCTTCCATCTGAAGGAGTTAATATAAAGTTGCCATAAAATTTGCTTGGCATATCGGAACTAGAGAAATTTTCCTTGAAGTAACTTGAGGAAACTTTAGCACCTCTCTGATGTCCATTTCTTAGATAACTACCTTCATAACTCCGTGCTCTTCCTCATTTACTTTCACACCCGCAATACTAAACTTACCTAAAATAATGTCCATTCAACACTAAGTATACGATCTCTTTTCCAATTTTATCATTCAGACCATAATCATACACCCATTAAAACTAATAAAACACACTCACAAACCCCTTTACTCATCGCACAGACCACGCACGCAAGAACAAGAATAGGGAGTTCCTTCAACCTAGAATCTCATTCCTCCTCGATTTCTTAACCCACTTTATTTTCACTGCAATTCACGGCTTTGTATTGTTGAGATGCAAATTAACAAAAGAAAATCACAATATTTAGGACAAAGTCTCACTGTGAAGTTTGTCTGATTTGACATAGATTTTGAACTTTTTTTTTTTTTTTTTTTAATGAAATCGAACTTGTCAATTTTAAATCTGTTTTTTTTTTTTTTTTGTACTACGGATTTCATGTTTTCAAACCGAAAAAAAATCTATTTTTTCCCAGATTAGGAAAAAAGTTGGGCCACCAATGGCTTGGTTTCCTCCTGGCTTGGTTCATGAAATTCACCACTGCATTGAGAAGGTGTTGTAGCTAACTGAGTTAAATAGAACCTTCACAAAAAATGTAAACAATGGGATAAGAACAATGAGGTAAAAAAAATAGGGTAGATGGATGAGGGAGTTAATGCTATGGGTGTAATTAGTAGAGAGTTAGTATCGATATTTTAATTAATGAAATTTTTGAAAGAATAATAATGGCGAGTTTATTCATCAATTGTGCATGTGTGAATAGTAGCACTCTCTACTTTATTTTATTTTTAATGGTGTTTACTTTTAATATTGAAAATGTCAATGGCCTTGGTTTTAGAGAAAGTAATATCAAAGGTGTTGACAGTGCAACGATAACACTTCCGGCAACACTTTACACACCCGAATTAAAACAATTTTCAAAACGAGTTTGCAGCGGAAATTTGACACAGAGAGATAATATTTTCACAAGTTATATAAATATCTAACTTGTGGTAGCCTCATGGCCAAAAAAGACTTTCACTAGAAGTATTTCTCTTAAGTACAAAGTCTAAGCAACTCCTATCCTCTAAAGAAAATAAGAGTACAAAATGTGTTAGATACAATAACCATCAATAAAGAAACAACACCCCCATCACAATCAAAAGGCTAGACCAATTTAGCATTCAACAAATAGTTTAATCAAGAAACTAGATTGTGATGTTGGGTTGGGTGTTGTAACATCACTAGCACTTGATCTAAGACTATGGGGTTTTAATAAATCTCTCTTGTGTGTTTTGCTTGAACTCCACAGCCCTTTATATAGCCTCAAAAAACGTGGTGGCTACTCAAACATGGATGAAATCATCTTGGTGGTTGTTGGAGAGGATTTCCTAATCTTGTGCACCAAGTAGATAATGCTTACCTCCTTGTGCCTTTGTGCTTCCAGCCCTTGTACTCTTCATGCTCCGCAAGGAATGGTTGACAAGGTCTTCTCCCACGTTTTTCTTATTCTTCTTCAAAAGTTACGCATAAATATCCATTCATCCATAATTCTTCCTTTAACTAACTCCTTGTTTGTAGCTCTATCATTTTGATCAACATTGAATGCTCATTTTGACTACAAATAACATTAAACTTGCAGCAAATATTAAACATTAATATCCAATAATTTTGTGAATAAATGATGAAACTATTACAAATCCCGTCTGGAGTAACACTGTTGGCAGCACTAGTGGTAGCACCCTTTTCTGCACTAACAAATATATTACCTGTCGTTAAAATGAATGTTCAAAAAGTTTTCAAATTTGCCATTTATCAAGTTTTAAAACTTTTCGGACTCACCTACACCTAGTGATAGAGGGAATAATACCTTTTTTTTTCTTCTAAAGAGAAAACAATTTTACTTTGAAAGCTAAACCCATTTTGATCCCAAATTTGTTCATAATCTTTGACTAATCTGTATCAGCAGTTTGAGTTAGAATGATTAATTTTCTCAAACTTTTGATTGGAGCAAACAACGGGTAAAAGTGAAACACTTTTAAAATTTAAAACCCATTTAATGTTCACCTTTTAATATTTTAATCGAAACAAATGTCATCTTTCCAAAAAGTGTTTTTAATGATTGTGAGGGAAAAAATGTTAAAGAAGGTTTATAAAAATTGGAGTGTATAAAGTGATGATGTGCCGAACTTATAAACCCCTTTAAAAACAAGAAATCTCAGGAAAAACGCGTTTTACACACGTTTTAGTGTAAAACGTGTTTTTTTTATGCGGAGTGACATTTTTGTAAATAAGCGATTTTTTATTTACAAGGCGCGGTAACATTGCTGTAAATAACTGGAACTTATAAAAACTCAGCACACTTTTCGACACTAAAAGAGGCAATTTTCAATACCACAAGAGACAATTCTCTACAATAGGACCGACACATGTTTTGAAACTTTCAAAACTCACCAGCCACTTGTTGAGAATGTAAGAGATATTTTTCAACACCACATGAGACACTTTACAACACTAGGAAAGACAGTCTTAACACAACAACCGACAATCGTAACACCACCTTTAAAAGTGTCAGTTTGAGTGTATAAAAGTGTATGCTTGAATATTTATATGTGTAATATTACAATGGACATTTTGTAATATTATAACAGACACATGGTAATATTAGTGAAGACAATTGTGAAAAACACGTTTTCCCATATCTTAATGTAAAACATGTTTTCCACTCGATCGAATCTTTAAAAAATGTTTTTCAAAAAAGAAAAAAAATAAAAATAAAAAATCTCTCTCGTCTCATCGGTGCCTCGACTTACAGCCTAAGCGCAACCCTGAGTTTTTGTGAAACCCTAGAGCGAGAGTAGGGATTCCAGAATGGCGGATGAAGAGGTGATAGGAGCAACTAGCCCAGCGCCGTCCGATCACAAGCGCAAGCT